>CM042175.1:53350140-53360140 GCA_023376005.1 Doryteuthis pealeii | reverse complement strand
CTTACTTTATATTCCAATACAATTTTATCGGGGTTTAGCTCAGTCGGTAGAGTGTCCGACTTGGAATCATGAGGTTCTTGGTTCGATACTTTTATGGTTAAACATTTTTATAACCCAGCTTATAAAAGGGTGACTATTAACAGAAATAATGGTTTTGTTTTGTTTTGTTTTGTTTTACGGCATATGAACCTCAGTGGGTCATTTAATGCCGATAAAGTTTTGAAATAAATTCATTCTTAATGGATAATACAATTTTTTTATAAATACATTTTTCTATTTAACCCATAGATGGGACCCTAACAGGTACTACCACTCCGGGTCAGAGTGGACCTGGGAGCAATGGTGATGAAGGGGTGCTCCACATTCCCCAAACCTCCAAAACTAGAACCTACCATCAGATAGAGTTTAACGTCATTCCCAAGACATGTAGACCCTCAGTCACCGCCTTCTAGCACCCATATGATAAAAAGGGGTTGGGACTTGCCATAAGGGCAATAGGGTTGGGGAAAATCATATAGGTGCTAGGGCTTGACGTAACCAACCAATTGATCGGAGGGGGCCTCTCCGACCGCCCGTCTAGCCCAAGATAGGGCCAACGTGGAGTATTGCAAGTCATGGACTGCTCATCCACCTGGGCTCTATACTTAAGCATCACAGGTCGCCACCCACGGACAACAGGTGGCCCCATTGGGGGAGTCTTACACTCAGGGCGGCAGAAATGATGGGGAGAACCAGTAATTCTGTCGCAAAGGAAAGGAGACAAGGCGAATATATGTGTATATTCGGGTTAATATTTATCGGGTGCAATGAGAAGATATGTGTTAAGTTTACAAAATGTATTTTCTGGGAAAAGTGTTCGTGTGAGAGTTCGTAAATTGCCAGAGACGTTCGCTCGGCGGGAAATATTATGTTATATTGTATTAGACAAGGTAACTTAATTCGTGTTGAAGTATCTCAGCATTTGTTCTGTGGTTGCTGCTACCAGTCTCTGCCTGTTGAATTCTGTTCGTTGAATTTGTCTGGTCTTACCTAGACTAAGCGATGCTGACCTTAATTCGGCCGCTGCTAAAACCGGTCCGACTTCTGTGCCTGCGGATTCCGTTCTGCCCCCAATGCTAGCGGGATCTGTTCTCCTGATTTTTAGGACTCTACCCTTTGGCGTCTGATTCTCAGGAACTAATAGGGGCAGATAACCCAAATTTCTGACACTATGAGTTCTTTAAGCGAGAATAAAACAAGTCAACGCTCTTTGACAACTGAATTTTATTTCGGAAATTTGGTGCCTGTTGGTGTATGTGTGTGTGTGCGCATGTCAGGTATTTGTGTGTGCTGATGACCGGAAATGAATCAGCTTTATTTATGAGGTCACATCAGATACCATAAGGTGGAGGCCGTGGTGTAACCTCGTAGGAACATACGTAGGAATATATATAAATACAATTGCATGTTATTAGTATGGAGATATGATCAACAGTATTAATAATGTTTGGCAATTTTATTAATATTTGAGGTGCAAGTATTTAAGTTTTAATTACAATAAAATATTATATTAAATTAGAAAGGCTAATGAAACTAAATAAGAACACAGATAAAAAGATTTGAAACAGATTGCAAGTATTTAAGTTTTAATTATAATAAAATATTATATTAAATTAAAAAGGCTAATGAAACTAAATAAGAATGCAGATAAAAATATTTGAAACAGATTGCAAGTATTTAAGTTTTAATTATAATAAAATATTATATTAAATTAAAAAGGCTAATAAAACTAAATAAGAATGCAGATAAAAAGATTGGAAACAGATTGCAAGTATTTAAGTTTTAATTATAATAAATATTATATTAAATTAAAAAGGCTAATGAAACTAAATAAGAACACAGATAAAAAGATTTGAAACAGATTGCTAGTATTTAAGTTTAATTATAATAAAATATTATATTAAATTAAAAAGGCTAATGAAACTAAATAAGAACACAGATAAAAAGATTTGAAACAGATTGCAAGTATTTAAGTTTTAATTATAATAAAATATTATATTAAATTAAAAAGGCTAATGAAACTAAATAAGAACACAGATAAAAAGATTTGAAACAGATTGCAAGTATTTAAGTTTTAATTATAATAAAATATTATATTAAATTAAAAAGGCTAATGAAACTAAATAAGAATGCAGATAAAAAGATTTGAAAACAGATTGCAAGTATTTAAGTTTTAATTATAATAAAATATTATATTAAATTAAAAAGGCTAATGAAACTAAATAAGAATGCAGATAAAAAGATTTGAAACAGATTGCAAGTATTTAAGTTTTAATTATAAATAAATATTATATTAAATTAAAAAGGCTAATGAAACTAAATAAGAATGCAGATAAAAAGATTTGAAACAGATTGCAAGTATTTAAGTTTTAATTATAATAAAATATTATATTAAATTAAAAAGGCTAATGAAACTAAATAAGAACACAGATAAAAAGATTTGAAACAGATTGCAAGTATTTAAGTTTAATTATAATAAAATATTATATTAAATTAAAAAGACTAATGAAACTAAATAAGAACACAGATAAAAAGATTTGAAACAGATTGCAAGTATTTAAGTTTTAATTATAATAAAATATTATATTAAATTAAAAAGACTAATGAAAATAAATAAGAACACAGATAAAAAGATTTGAAACAGAAAGGGGTATAATCGAAAAATAGAACAACTGAAAACTTTTTTTCCATCACTCCCGTCTTGCATTGCTACATTTTCCTAATGGAACTATTCTGTTAAAATAGGAAGTAAAGAATAAAATTACAGTTATTTCTTTTTGCTAATGGATTTCTTTTAAGATTTATCCCTGAGATTTTTGCTCTTATTCATTAAAATAAAACCAAACAATTAGAAATCAATAATACTAATCACATATTTATTAAAATCAATTTTTTAATATCAATATGCAAATTAGCCTTCCCGTTCACTCTGTAATCCACTATTTTGTTGTATATATAAATATAATTGCATGTTATTAGTATGTAGATATGGCCAGCAATATTAATAATGTTTAGCAATTTTATTAACATTTGAGGTTTAAATAAAATGAAATCACAGAGAATATGACATAAATAATTAAGGGAATTGAGACTTGAATAGTAACATAGTTTCGGTTACAGACAGACAAACACACCATCTTCATTATAATAAGATTTAGGCTAGAATCGTAGGAAATGGACTCGTCGATCCGAGTTCAAATCCTGGACGAAGCTACAGTTCACATAGTGCTAATACACTTGGGAAAGGTATGAATCTAACTATTCTCTCCAGCTATGGGTAAATAGTAGGGCAGACTGGACTTTGGTTAGGCAACCAGTCGAGGAAAAGGAAAACTTGTTATTCTGCTTGGGGTGGTCACTACTAGAATAGGCTCAGTCCTAATTAGTGATTTATTTCATTAATTAAAATTTTTTACCTGCCCTCGCCAACTCAGCGTATGAGTAGCAAAGTGATTTGTGCAGTAAAGTTAAGGAGCAGATGGTAGGTGTAGCGCTCTAGAAGGGTTAAATCGAACTTAACAAACCTAAATTCCACCATCGTATGTCACCCCGCCGAAAGAAGAAAAATACCAAAAATCAGGAAATTAACCGAATTTAATGAAATTTTCAGTGTTGATATATTAATGAATAAAAGATATAATGCACCAGTTATTTTATTTAAAAACTTTTACATTTTTTCAAGTCAGTTAACTTTAAACCACATATCGTTGAGACGTAACACAGATTCCCAAAGATACGTGGTTCAAAGTTAACTGAGCTGAAAAAAATGTAAAAGTTTTTGAATAAAATAACTGATGCATTATATATTTTATTCATTAATATATCAACACTGAAAATTTCATTAAATTCGGTTAATTCCCTGATTTTTGGTATTTTTTTTTTCTTTCGGCGAAGTGACACACGATGGTGGAATTTAGGCCCGTTAAGTTCGATTTAACCCTTAACGGTTATCTTCTATGCTACGTGGAGAGGCTTGAATCCAGTTGCTGGGCTGATATGGAGTTGGCTGACAAATCCTTGTTTGGAGTCTGGAAACCAACTTGGGGTGCTGAGGGACATCGTGCCTTGTGCCATTTAGAGATCTTAGTAATAACACAAAGCCATTTTTTTTTCTCATGAGATTTTTTAAATTTCCCCCCAAGTTACAACCGTCGAGAGCAAGATCTCACGCCTCACTCTGTCAACGCATCGTACCAGACTCTCTCAACATTCTCACCCCTCACTCTTCCTCTATCTCACTTCGCTACGTCTCACATCTCGTCCAATAGAAAAATGTCATGTGGTCTTCTGATGATTCATCCTTAAACTTTTTTATTATTTTTTTTATTAAAAGATGGTGTTATGGATTTCATGGATTTTCACGTCGCGAAATTGTCGATGTGTTTGAACATGATGCAATATTTATTTTCTTATTTGCACAAATATTGACTAAAAGAAAAAAACAAAAAGAGATTAAGGAGACCGATATCTGATATCTACTACGATTAGCATTAGGCGGGCACAACGTTACTCGTATAGAGCACTCAGTTAGGATCAAACCCAATACTGCTATATATATATATATATATATATATATATATATATATTTGTCATTATTTTCATAGTGAGTTCGAAGCATTAATTAAAATGTAATAATATATTTTTGAAGGCGTAATAATTTTAATTAATGCTTCGAACTCACTATGAAAATAATGACAAAAAAAATCTTTATTTCAGTGTCCCTGAGCAGGGCTTCATTATTTATAGTATTATAAAAAAAAGAAAAAAGAATTTATATATGAAATAATTTTATACGATCGCCGCACCGATTTATTACGGAATTCACCGAGCGTAACTATATCTTCGCCGGAAAAAAAAAAAAAAAATTTTTCACAGTTAACCAAACATTCAATGAACAACAACACAATTGAATTTATCAAATACAGATGAAAATTATGAGAAAATTCATTCCTCTGATGATGAGCTTTGCTTGAAAATATTTAGGACCCTTAATATGAAAAAAAAAAAAAAAAAAAAAGAAAGAAATATGTTTTAAACATAAATGTGCATTATTACGCCTTATATATTATATATATATATATATATATATATTTCAAAAGAAATTTTTTCTATATTTAATGACTAAAGGGAGGTAACTTCTTTAGTATTTTTATAAAAAAAAATGCAATTTTTGAAAAAAAATTGAACTTTTAAAAATCCGAAGCATAATAGCGTCCAAAAAAAGCAACCGACGTTATTTGCAGTCCAGAATATAACATCAAGAAAGGATCTTCAAATAAACACCATAAGATCTTATTTGACAGCCTGATGATTGCGACCTAGCAAGACAACCTGGGTAGCTGTCTATAATAAACATTTATTAAAAAAAAAATTAAATAAATAATAGCTCTCACAATTTGTGATTGAGCACTGTATTTTCTTTGTTTCATTACAAAAAAAATGTTTATATATATATATATATATATATATATATAAAAGGGTTTTGTAAGCTGCTTGTAGCATTGTGTTTATAGTGGTTTGTCGTTGGTTTTGAAGGCTATTACAATGCAAGTGTAAAGAAAAAAGAAGGTAACTGTGGTGTTGTTTGTTAACCTGTGATTTATTCTTAATATTTCGGGATAAAATTCCTTTCTACAGAAGATTACTAGAACTGAAGTTGTTGCTAGTGGCTGTTCAGTTGTTGAAAATTAATTAATTGATAATTAATGTATTATCTTATTATAATGGAGATTGTGCGTTTTTCTGTCTGTAACCGAAACTATATTCCTACTCAAGTCACAATTCTCTTAATTATTGACATCACATTCTCCATGATTTATTTTTATCTAAATCTCAATTATTAATAAAATTGTCTTACATTATTAACACTGTTAACCATGTCTACATACTGACAACATGCAATTATATTTATATATACAACAAAATAGCAGTTTACAGTGTGAACGGGAAGGCTAATTTGCATATTAATATTAAAAAATTGATTTTAATAAATATATGCTTAGTATTATTGATTTCTAACTGTTTGGTTTTATTTTAATGAATATAAGCAAAAATCTCTTCAATGAATCTTAAATGAAATCCATTAACAAGATAAAATAACTGTCATTTTATTCTTTACTTCCTCTTATAACTAAATACTTAAATTAGAAAAAATAACAATGAAAGACGAGAGTGATGGAAGAGTAAGTTTCAGTTGTTCCATTTTTTATTATACTCCCTCTGTTTCAAATCTTTTATTATACTCCCTCTGTTTCAAATCTTTTTAGCTGTATTCTTATTTAGTTTCATTAGCCTTTCTAATTTAATACAATATTTTATTACATTAAAACTTAAATACTTGCACCCGGAGGGTGCATATATTTGCTAGTCTGTTCAAATGTAAGGCTAAACAAATCGAGAAAAAGTCAATCTCTGTATGTACATTTCGGCCTATTATGCCTCATCACCAGAGTTATAGACAGGAATACTGCTCTGTGTGTGATTCGAACCCTAACTGCCAGGCTGATAGGCGGGGTTTCTAACTATTACACTAGCTGGTTTTTCCAGATTTTTCGTTTGTTTTGAACTCAGTTATATTCCACTTTTGTTGACTTGCTACCAATATATATAATATATATATATATATATATATATATATATATATACCCCACCCGCACGAGCAAGATGCGACACAAGGTCAATTTCTTAAACGGGGTTTAAGTGGTTTGAATTCAGAGTTTTCCTTCTCCTAGACTGGTTACTTAGCCAAGTTTAAAATTCCAGTCTGACTTACTATTTACCCATAGTTGGAGAGAGAATATATTAATTCATACCTTTCCCAAGGGTATTAGTGCTATGTGAAATGCAAACAGCCACGTCCAGGATTTGAACTCGGGTTGACGAGTCCATTTTCTACAACTCTAACCATTAGATCAATCACTCCTGCTCTAAGGAGATTCATTCGCAAAGACCCCCCCCCCTTACCAAAAAGCGCGGGGTGGGGGGTCACTGTCGCGTAGTAATTACGGTGCTGAACTACAACATCGTAGTTCACTTTCAAACTAATACTCTTGGGAAAGGTATGACCCCCCTTATCCTTACCAGCTATGGGTTAAATAGTACCGATACTGTTCATCTAGAGGAACGGTTTTGGCATTAAATAACCCACAAAGGTTGATATGTCATTAAAAAAAGAGACCAAACAAACTTTCTCCACTAGTAAGTGGTACAAGAGCAGTCGGTGTGTGTGTATGTATATATGTGTGTATGTCTAAGTATAAAGCTCTTATAACCAAGCATAGATTGAGGTGGAGCGGGCATTTGATAAGGATGGACTGTGGGTGACTTCCTAAACCACTGTTTTATGGGGAACTTTCAAACGGAAAGCATTTGGCTCAAAAGCCTAAGAAGAGGTACAAGAATTGTTTGAAAAAGTGTAGCATAGACAAGAAAACCTGGGAGAGTAAATCTTTGAATCGTGGCCAGTGGAGAAAAACTTTGCAGAAAGGCACAAAGAAATATGAGACCAATTTTATGTAACATGAACGATTAAAACAAGATGTTTGCAAGAGGAACGTTCATGAAGCATTAGAAGAGCAAGGGCTTCAAATCGGTCTACTATGTGAACAGTGTGGAAGGTCGTGTCTGAGTAGAGCTGGCCTGATGAGTCACCAAACTGTGCATTGGCAAAATGGACCAATAAAATACCCTGTCCTCACTGGAATAACTTGTGAATGTGGGAAGATGTGCAAGACTTTAGCTGGACTAAAAAGCCACATTCGTGCAGCTCACCGTTGAACTTGTTGAACTTTTTGAAGTTCACCGTTGTATTCATTGAACATTTTTATTTTTTTATTTTTTTAATCTTATTTCATTTTATTTTTTAAATAATTTATTTATTTATTTTATTATTTATTTATTTATTTTTTATCAAGCAATGGCAATACTCGAACACGAGTCTGCTGCCATCATCATGTCCAGAGGACTCTACGAAAATAAAAAAATAAATGCTAAAGTAAAATATATATATACACATTCACTATCACGAGATCTTGATTTTTTAGTAAAAATAATGGAGATTTGATTTATATTCGTGAAAGTAAAAAAAAAAAAAAAAAAAAAAAAAAAAATAATAACAGCATGGATTCTTTTTTGCATTTAATATTTTAAATAGGAGACATTAATTTTTTTTTCTTTTCAAGTGTCTGTGTCCTTTTTTTTATTTTGACGTCCCACCAGGCTGGATCAATGCAAGGTCATTTTTTAGATAGGGATTTTAATGGGGAGGATCCAACTCGTGATTCAGTAATAATGGATCCGTGGGACTAACTTTTTGCCCCCCCCCCCATTCTACACAGGCGACGCCGGGTAGCCGCTTCTAGTGTGTAATAGAGGGAAGTACTGATAGTTAATAATAATTAAGGCTAGTTAATAATAATTGACAACTCTAAGAAGTCTAAACAGCAGGAGTTGATTAAATTTAGTATTATAACAACTAAATTATCTATGTGTAACTCTTCTGTATAGGAGTTACAATAAGACGCTTTTGAAAGTAAGATGAAAGAAATACCAGCCACTAATTAACAAAGATGATTTTTTTGTTCCTTTGATGCAGTAGCAATTAGTGGTTCTATAACAACGGGATTTTTTTTTTCTGACTATTTCCACTGGGTTAATGGTTCGCAATGGAGCGCTATCTTTTTAAAAAAATAATATTGATGTAAGAAAATCGTTTCGAAGAGACGTCTCCAAAATATCTTTTTTTTTTTCTTCTTCTTCTTCTTCACATATCAATATAAATAATTGATAATAGGAAAGTGGTTCTTTGCTTTTTATTATTATTACAAGATATTTATTTATTTATTTATTTTCTTTTTCTTGGTGTCTAAGTGTTGGGAAACAAACTAATGCCGATCTTTCGATCCAAATAGACTGTTGTAAGAACAAATAAAATGCAACCAGCGTTATTACTCAAGTAAAAAAAAAAAACCCCACTTCAGCACTTTAAATTGATTGATTGATTTACAGCCACAAATTGGATACTTCCTGCTCGCAAAAACCTGAAAATCTAAAATGGCCGTCTAAGGTTATTGAAAATTGTCCACCAGCTTCTCTTTCTTCTCTTCTCTTCTTCTTCTTCTTCTTCTTCTTCTTTCACTTCCTCTTTCTCGGCACTCTGTTACTGAAGGACAAAAAAATGCTATGCACCGTTCAGGCTAAAAGGGGTCGCTTTTATAGCCAACTAAAAGTTGCAATGCACCATGGATAGTCACCCATAATGCCCCGCAACCTCTATAAAAAAGTCCACTCTGCCCCCTCCAACTTTTTGACACTTCTTACTCAGAGTGGGTACAATGGCGTACCACATTCCTTCTTCCCCCAACCACATTCCTTCTTCTGTCATGAATAGTTTCACAGGCCAGGCACCGAAGACCCTTTGAGTCAGGTAATTTCGATTCATCACTACAGTTATTTAATGTCTAGACGGGTTGCCAGTCAGCCCAACGATTTTACCCATAGCTGCAGGGAGAATAATTGGATTCATACCTTGCCTAATGGTATTAGCGCTTATATACCTTTCAGAAAGGTATTAATTCAGTAAAATACGTTAATTTCTATGTGTGGAGTTAAGTGAGGGAGAATCTTTCTGTGATTGGACATAACAATCACGCGACGCGCCAGAAGTTATTCAACAGACACATTCGGACCGGTTCCACGACCACCCGACCAGAAATTATCTCTGAATGGATTGACCAAATAGAAGATACCTGATATCGGGAATTTCCCTCTTCATCAGACTGGTAGGTCTCTCAAACTTTATAGGAATGACGTTTTTTTGTTAGTCATTGTTTTGTTGTGCTTTCTTGTGTGTTGCTGGTTCCGCGATCTGTTTAAGACAACATGCTGCATTCTAGTGCAACTCCCATCCAGGTTATTCTCTAGACCAGAGTTTTTTTTTTAACCTTTTTCATCTCACGGCCCA
>CM042175.1:53267640-53347640 GCA_023376005.1 Doryteuthis pealeii | reverse complement strand
AAGGAACAGAGATGTGGATGACTTTAGTGAAAGACATTTATTAGCGGGTTCACACTATTTCGTTGAGGGGGAAATATTTCCCGAGCAAGTCAATATGTGTTTCCATTTCAAAGTCTGAGAGTAAAAAACAGGCTGAAAGACCTTTTTGGCACCAAGAATTCGTTTTTTGTGTGGATGCTTAGAGGGCTCTTCCGGTCTGATGCTTTCTGGGGGATTGTTACTTTTGTGTCTTTTATTTATTTATTTATTTTTTATCTAATTTAATTTTGTTTTTACTTTCGTTTTATTTTATTATTTATTTATGTTAGGAAAGCAATTACAATGCATATAAAAATAAAATAATGTTCAGTCTTATCGATTTCAAAGAAACTTTATCATCAGAGACTTTTTCTGAAATGGATGCGTTCTTGTGTGGTTTTTTTTGTACGTTATAAACACGCGACTCGTGTTTTTTTTAATAACGCCACAATCAATTTCAATTTCATTCTTTTTATCTATTTATTTATTTTTATTTATTTGTTTTATGTATATATATATGTGTATATATGGAATGTGTATTTTAATTAATTATATATTCTGTGTTTAATTCTGTTTTATTTATTTTTATTAATCCCCAAAGTTTATTCATCTGGTCGAAACAAAAAGGACACAGGGCCAATGGTTCACGTATATGAAGAATAATCAAATACCCCGTGCATTATCAAGATTGCTCCCCTGTAATTGGCCAGGTCGAAAGGAACTAATTCCCCCTCAAAGGCCACTACGCCCGCGCAGTGGGGGTGGGGGGTGAAGAATAATCAAACTAAGTTCCAATTACCATCGAATTGGTAAACACGGCAAAAAGCGGTTGTAACTTAATACAAACCCGTCTTGTCGCAATTCTACTGCAGAATGACAGGGTATTTATAAAGCTCCACAATATCATTGAAACCAAGCAGCCAATCAGAACTCAAGGAATGGAATCACCCAAATCACCCAAATGCATGAATGGATCATTCTTGATTTCTATAAATACCAACTGTCTTGGACACTGCTTGAGTTGTGCTTAGCTAGTTGCTGTTATTCAAACCAACAGTATACTAACTGATTTCAATAGTATACAACCAGTGAAACATTATATAACCACTGAAACTTAAAGGCCAGATATAAACTGCAAGTGCGTGTATTGAAGTTTGCGGTTTGCACACCAGGTGGCGACCACTGATTATTTTACATTGTAATTGAGCAATATCAAATCTAATAATGAATATAATTATCAATTAGACAAAACGTGACCCATTGGGTCATCCATTCAGCTCTGGGTAGATAATTGAGATTATGGAAAAGAGAGTTAGCAAAGCAAAAATAAATAAATAAATAAATACGACCGGACAAAACCTGAAAATCATTTTTTAACCTTTCTAAGAAAGGAAATGTTTGGCCTCATTCAAGCTACGGATTGCTGGTTGTAAAATTTTACATAGGAATACATTTCAAATTCTCCCGTCTCTCTCTCTCTCTCTCTCTCTCTCTCTCGGCTCTCTCTCCAGAGAAACTAACATTATATAACGACGAGGAAGTCAAGAGATACATAGAGGGGAAGAAAGTGATAGACAGAGAGTAAAGTAAGAGATTGGTCGGTTTTTGACTTAATTGCAAATTACGACTAATTAGAACCAATTAAAACAGATTTGTTTTCAAAGGTAATTCAATCCTAAAAGTAAGGAATGATTTAGTATAATTTTCATGTCATTAAATTAAACAGTAAAAAAGCCTTTAGGAAGCAAAACTTGATTAACCCAGCTTTAGTATTATATATATATGTATATATATACTGGACAAAACATCACCCATTGGGTCACCCATTCAGCTCTGGGTAGATAATTGAGATTAGGGAAAAGGGAATTAGAAAAGTGAGTAAATTTTTTTAACAATAAATTCGTCTGGACGAAACCTTAAAATCATTTTGTTCTAAGAAAGGAAATGTGTGACCTCATTTAAACTCCGTGGTGCTGGTTCTAAAACTTAACATAGAAATACATCTCAAATTCTCCCGTCTCTCTCTCTCTCTCTCTCTCTCTCTCTTTCTCTACAGAGAAACTAACATTAAATAACGAGGAGTTAGTGAAGAGATACATAGAAGGAAAGAAAGTGATAGACACAGAGTAAAGTAAGAGATTGGTCGGTTTTTGACTTCATTGCAAATTACGACTAATTAGAACCAATTAAAATATAATTTTTTCAAACGTAATTCAACCCTAAAAGTAAGGAATGATTTAGTATAATTTTCATTTCATTAAACTAAATAGTAAAAAAGTCTTTAGGAAGGGAAAGTTGATTAACTCAGGTTTAGTATAATAATAGATTATAAATATAAATTATAAATATCTTATTATAATGGAGATTATGTGTTTGTTTGTCTGTAACCGAAACTATATCACTACTCAAGTCACTATCCATTTAGTTATTATACATCACATTCTCTATGAATCATTTTTATTTAAGCCTCAATTATTAATAAAATTCTTTTACATTATTAATACTGTTGACCATATCTACGTGCCAATAACATGCAATTGTATTTATATGTACAACAAAAAGTGGTTTACTGTGTAAACGGGAAGGCTAATTTGCATATTGATATTTAAAATTTGATTTTAATAAATATATGCTTGGTATTGTTGATTTCTAATTATTTGATTTTATCTTAATGAATATGAGCAAAAATCTCGGAGACAAATCTTAAAAGAAATCAATTAACAAAAAGAAATAACTGTAATTTTATTCTTTACTTTCTTATTTAACTAAATAGTTAAATTAGAAAAGTTTAGCAAGGAAAGACGGGGGAGGGGGAGATGGAAGAGGAAGCTACAGCTGTTTTATTTTTCGATTATACCCCTCTCTGTTTCAAATCATTTTATCTGCATTCTTATTTAGTTTATTTAGACTTTCTAATTTAATATGATATTTTATGACATTAATACTTGCACCCGGAGGGTGCATATATTAGCTAGTAAATATAATATAAATATAATTTAATTTATATTTATAATTTATATTCATAATCTATTATTATACTAAACCTGAGTTAATCAACATATTTCCTAAAGACTTTTTTACTATTTAGTTTAATGAAACGAAAATTATACTAAATTATTCCTTACTTTTAGGGTTGAATTATGTTTGAAAAAATCGTGTCATTAAACTAAACAGTAAAAAAGCCTTTAAGAAGAGAAAGTTGATTAACTCAGCTATAATATAATAATAGATTATAAATATAAATTATATATATATATATATATATATATATATATATATATATATATATATATATATATATATATAAACTGTAAGTGTGTGTATTGAAGTTTGCGGTTTGCTCACCAGGTGGCGACTACTGTTTCCGTTTACATTGTCGTTGAGCAAGTCTTTCATTGGCACGATTTCTATTCATCATCTAAACAATACTGGCTCAAGGTCTTATTTTCTGGGGAGCGCCTATTGAGATATAAAAGAATATATACATTCAGACTGCATGAGATGTAATGAGTGTGACCTAACCACTACACAGACGTTTTTTTATTGGCTCGTTGCTTTTTTCTTTATCGTCGAATGATGAAGATCAACACATGACTGTCTCTTCGTGTCTCCTCGACCGAATTTGCATTATTTGCAGAACAAACTCATTCTAATCTGTTTGTGGTTAAAGCGGATGTGCAGATCTTAAAGAGAAAAATCTCATCGAAGGAAAACGGATAAATACTGAGACGATTGAATAACGCTGCTATAAAATACACGGTGATACAGAAAACATTTGATATCATTTGAGATATACAGGAGGTTACAGAAAAAATGATATCATTTCGTGATCTAATAACTTGACCATTTCTTTTTCAAAGGATCTCCCGTAAATGGAATTTTGATACCTGTTTTAAAATACAGGGTGTTTGAAAAAATTGATATCATTTGAGATGTACTGAAAATTTAAGAAACATTGATATCATTTGAGATGTACAGGGTGTTTCAGAAAAGTTGATATCATTTCGTGATCTAATAACGTGACCAATTCAGTTTCAAAGGATTTCCAGTAAATCGCATTTTGAGACATCTGTTTTAAAATACACGGTGATACAGAAAATATCATTTGAGATATACAGGATGTTACAGAAAAAAATGATATTTCGTGCTTTAATAACTTGATCAATTCTCTTTCAAAGGATCTCCAGTAAACCGCATCTTGAGACCTGCTTTAGAATACAGGGTGTTTGAAAAAATTGATATCATTTGAGATGTACAGGATGTTACAGAAAAAATGATATCATTTCGTGATCTAATAACATGACCAATTCTCATTCAAAAGATTTCAAATTTTAACAACATATGTGGAAAATTTCATGTTTTGAGTTGAAACGTATTTTCTTTTCCAGAAAACTGTTGAGATCATTGCTATAGGACATTTAAAAAAGGATATCATTTGAGATATACACAGTGTTTCAGAAAAGTTGATATCGTTTCGTGATTTGATAACTTGAACGATTCTTTTTCAAAAAATCTCAAATTTTTACAGCATATGTGGAAAATTTCATATTTTGAGTTGAAACGTATTTTCTTTTCCAGAAAACTTTTGAGACCTCTGTTATAAAATGCAGGACATTTAAAAAAGGATATTATTTGAGATGTACACGGTGTTTAAGAAAAGTTGATATCGTTTCATGAACTAATAACATGACCAATTCTCTTTCAAAGGATTTCCAATAAATGGAATTTTGAGAGTCCAGCTATAAATTACAAAGTGTTTAAAAAATTGATATCATTTGAGATGTACAGGGTGTTTCAGAAAAGTTGATTCCATTTCGTGATTTAATAACTTTCTCTTTCAAAGGAGATCAAATTTAACAGTGTGTGTTGAAACAACTCAAAATTTCATGTTTTGTGTTAAAACGAATTTTCTTTTCCAGAAATTTTTTGAGATCTCTGCTTTAAAATACAGGGTGTTTGAAAAAGGATATCATTTGAGATGTACACGGTGTTTAAGAAAAGTTGATATCGTTTCATGAACTAATAACATGACCAATTCTCTTTCAAAGGATTTCCAATAAATGGAATTTTGAGAGTCCAGCTATAAATTACAAAGTGTTTAAAAAATTGATATCATTTGAGATGTACAGGGTGTTTCAGAAAAGTTGATTCCATTTCGTGATTTAATAACTTTCTCTTTCAAAGGAGATCAAATTTAACAGTGTGTGTTGAAACAACTCAAAATTTCATGTTTTGTGTTAAAACGAATTTTCTTTTCCAGAAATTTTTTGAGATCTCTGCTTTAAAATACAGGGTGTTTGAAAAAGGATATCATTTGAGATGTACACGGTGTTTAAGAAAAGTTGATATCGTTTCATGAACTAATAACATGACCAATTCTCTTTCAAAGGATTTCCAATAAATGGAATTTTGAGAGTCCAGCTATAAATTACAAAGTGTTTAAAAATTGATATCATTTGAGATGTACAGGGTGTTTCAGAAAAGTTGATTCCATTTCGTGATTTAATAACTTTCTCTTTCAAAGGAGATCAAATTTAACAGTGTGTGTTGAAACAACTCAAAATTTCATGTTTTGTGTTAAAACGAATTTTCTTTTCCAGAAATTTTTTGAGATCTCTGCTTTAAAATACAGGGTGTTTGAAAAAGGATATCATTTGAGATGTACACGGTGTTTAAGAAAGTTGATATCGTTTCATGAACTAATAACATGACCAATTCTCTTTCAAAGGATTTCCAATAAATGGAATTTTGAGAGTGCTATAAATTACAAAGTGTTTAAAAAATTGATATCATTTGAGATGTACAGGGTGTTTCAGAAAAGTTGATTCCATTTCGTGATTTAATAACTTTCTCTTCAAAGGAGATCAAATTTAACAGTGTGTGTTGAAACAACTCAAAATTTCATGTTTTGTGTTAAAACGAATTTTCTTTTCCAGAAATTTTTTGAGATCTCTGCTTTAAAATACAGGGTGTTTGAAAAAGGATATCATTTGAGATGTACACGGTGTTTAAGAAAAGTTGATATCGTTTCATGAACTAATAACATGACCAATTCTCTTTCAAAGGATTTCCAATAAATGGAATTTTGAGAGTCCAGAGTGTTTAAAAATTGATATCATTTGAGATGTACATGTTTCTGGTGTTTGTTACAGTTTTTAAAATACATGAAAAGGATATCATTTGAGATGTTCAGAGAATTTAAGAAAAATTGGTATTATTTCCCGATTTAATAATTTGACCAATTCTCTTACAAAGGACCCCCAGAAAATGGCATTTTAAGAGTCCACCTATAAAATACAGGATGTTAAAAATATTTGATATGATCTGAGATGTACAGAGAATTTAAGAATAATTGATACAATTTCGTGATCTAATAACTTGACAAACTCTTTCTGATTGTTTATGCAAAAAGTGGATGAGGTGATCTTTAAAAAAATCCTCATTGAAACAAAAGGATAAATGCTGATTCGATTAACCATGTAGGTAATCTGACTAAATTACAGGTAAGTAATTTTTAAAAATTATTTCCCCTTATAAACACCTGGGCCTCCGAGAAGGAGTTAATTACATTATACTCGGACAGTTGAGAATCTAAAAAAAAATTATGGGTCACTAGTTGTGCAACGGTTATCGTAGACAGAAATGGATACGACGACACGGGTTCAAATCCTGTAGGAAGCTGTTTGCGTTTCCCATAGCTCTGAATGTATTGGGAAAGGAAAAGTATGAATCTAAATTATTCTCCCTTCAGCTATGGGCTCTTCAACCTTTGGTATGGCAACCGGTGTAGGAGAAGGATGTCTCCGAATTCAAACATGTTAAACTTCGATTAAAAATTGACCTGGTGTCACACCTTGTCCGCGCGGAGGGTTTGGGTTAATACATACTTATTATTTACCAACCCCTCCGCACGAGCAGGATGCGACACAAGGTCAGTTTCTTAAGCGGGGTTTAATGGGTTTGAATTCATAATTTTCCTTCTCCTAGACTGGTTAACTAGCCAGGGTTAAAGAGTCCATTCTACCCTAATAGTTGCCCATAGCTAGAGGAAGAGTAGTTCGATGCGTACCTTTCCCAAGAGTATTAGTGCTATGTGAAAATGCAAACAGCAACGTACAGAATTTGAACTCTGATCGATGAGTCCATTTCCTACGATTCTAACCTAAATTTTATTATAATGGAGATTGAGTGTTTGTCTGTCTGTAACCGAAACTATGTTACTATTCAAGTCACAATTCCCTTAATTATTTATGTCATATTCTCTGTGATTTCATTTTTATTTAAAATTCAATTATTAATAAAATTGCTAAACATTAATAATACTGTTGATCATATTTCCATACTAATAACATGCAATTGTATTTATATATATACAACAAAATAGCGGTTTACAGTGTGAACGGGTAGGCTAATTTGCATATTGATATTAAAAACTTCATTTTAAGTGCTTAGTATTATTGATTTTTAATTGTTTAGTTTTATTTTAATGAATATGAGCAGAAATCTGGGGGATAAATCTTTAAAGAAATCCATTAACAAGAAGAAATAACTGTCATTTTATTCTTTATTTCCTATTTTAACAAAATAGTTAAAGTAGGAAAATGTAGCAATGAACGACGTGAGTGATGGAAAAATAGGTTTTAGTTGTTCTATTTTTCGATTATACCCCCCCCTATGTTTAAGATATTTTTATCTGCGTTCTTATTTAGTTTTATTAGCTTTACTAATTTAATATATTTTATTATAATCAAAACTTAAATACTTGTACCCGGCGGAGGGTGCATATATTTGCTAGTACATATAAGTTATTGAATCAGTTATAGCAACTAGTTGACTTCCGTATATCGACTGAGGGCGATTTATTTTGCGATTTTTAAGAAATAGGTTATTAGTTTTTGATACTATTATAAGAAAAAAAACAAAAACTAAACAAAAAAAAAACAAAAACCAAAAAAAATCAGGAAATTAGGCAGAAAAGAAATAAGTGAGTGTTATTCATTTTACTGGGTGTCTGAAAAACATTTCATATTATTTGAGATGTTCAGGGTGTTTCAGAAAAATTGATATTATTTTGTGATCTAATAACATGACCAATTCTCGTTCAAATAATCTCAAATTTTAATTGCATGTGTAAAGATAACTCAAAATTCTATTTTTAAGATTTTATGGGTTTTTTCTTTTCAAATATAGAAATGCTATTCACTGGAAAAGAAAATACATTTAAACATATTTTCAATTATTATACAGGGTGTTTCAGAAAAATTGATATCATTTTGTAATCTAATAACTTGACTAATTCTCATTCAAATGATTTCAAATTTTAACAGCATGTGTAGAAACACTTCAAAATGTTATGTTTAATCTTTTAATGCCTTTTATTTTCCAGTGAATGGCATTTTTGAGACAATTGCTATAAAATACAGGGTGTTTTAAAAACATTTAATATCATTTGAGATGTGGAGGGTGTTTCCGAAAAATTGATATCATTTTATAATCTAACGACGTGACCAATTCTCATTCAAATAATCTCAAATTTTAACAGCATGAGTAAAGATGACTCAAAATTCTATTTTTAAGGTTTTATAGTTTTTTTCTTTTCAAAAATAGAAATGCTATTCACTGGAAAAGAAAATATATTTAAACATATTTACCATTATTACACAGGGTGTTTCAGAAAAATTGATATCATTTTGTAATCTAACGATGTGACTAATTCACATTCAAATGATGTCAAATTTTAACACTTCAAAATGTTGTTTAATCTTTAAATGTTTTTTTATTTTCCAGTGAACAGCATTTTTGGGACCCCTGCTATAAAATACACGTTTTGAAAACATTTAATATCATTTGAGATGTGGAGGGGGTTTCAGAAAAATTGATATTATTTCGTGATCTAATAACTTGACCAATTCTCATTCAAATGATTTCAAATTTTAATATAATGTGTACAAACAATTCAAAATATCATGTTCAATTTTTTAAATAGATTTTTTAATAGTTTTTTCTTTTAAAATATAGAAACGCTGTTCATTGGGAAAGAAAGGGCATTAAACACACACACACACACACACACACACACACACACACACACACACACATATATATATATATATATATATATATGTATATGTATATATATGTATGTATATATATATATGTATATATATATATATATATATATATATATATATATATATATATATATATATATATATATATATATATGTATATATATGTATGTATATGTATATATATGTATGTATATGTATGTATATGTATGTATCTTCTTTTGAAATTCAAAAACTCCTCTTTTTGATCCCCTGGGGATTTTTGTTTTATTGGCGCGGTATGCAAATCAGATCTAGTCTGGTAGATAAGAAGGTGGACCCGGAAAAAATTGTTACCAAGGTAAATTTGGTATTTTTTGAAAGCTTAGGGTATACTCTTTTGAAATTTGAAAACCTCTCTTTTTACCCCCCACCCCTGGGGTTTAAAAAAAATGTGGGTGGGTGGGTGGTGGTTATGCATGTGGGTGGGGGGTCTATTATAGTTTTTACACGTTTTATTATTGCCATTACTAACATTAACATTAGAAAAATTAATAATCAACATTGTTCGCATAAGTTTGGTACAAGGTCATATTTGTGGAGCACCCATAACTCACGATCAATTACATGCAAACATTAAAAATTAATTATCATTGTTAGTGATTTATTCAATAAATTACAATAAATTTAAAAGAAAACATAGCCAAGTTTGGCTCAAGGTCATATTTGTGGAGCACTCATAATCAATGGCATGTGATGATTAAAAATAATAATTTTTCATTGTTATCGATTCGTTCATAACTTATAACAGATTTAAAAACATATAACCAAGTTTGACATAAGGTCATATTTACGGAGCACCCAAAAAACGCGATCAATTGCGTGAGATAATTAAAAGTATAATCCTCATTGTTGCTGGTTCGTGAATTACCACAGATATTAAAAAAAAAAAAATAAATATCACCAAGTTTTGCACAAGGTCATATTTGGTGAGCGCCCATAACTCACTATCAATCATATGTGATAATATTAATGTAATCACTGCAGTGCGTTGAGAGCCCTTGTTTGAATAGTAGTCGTTGTGATTGTTTGAGTTTAAGACGATGACCATGGTGACAAAGCGGGGGGTGGGTGTGGGTGTAGTGTGGTGTGGGGTGGGAGAGAGAGAGAGAGAGAGAGAGAGAGAGAGAGAGAGAGAGAGAGAGAGAGAGAGGAGGGGTTTTTATGTGGTTGAGGGTTAGAAGTCTGCCACACCTGTGAGACTGGACACAGCCTATTCCGTCTGATTACAGGTGTGTTCGATAATCTCGAGTTGCAAGTGCTTACGATTTATACAGTGGATATTTCAGTTTTCTTCTTTTCATAGAATATCGCTCGAAGGAAAGAAAAAAAAAGAAGAAAAAGAAAAAGAAAGAAAAAAAGAAAGAAAGAAGCAGTAAACATTGCAACATTGATAGTGATGATGATGATGATGATGATGATGTGCTACGAATCGGAAAATATTCATTAAAAGTCTGATGAAAGAACAGCGAGGGAATCTATCCCCTTGTCACTAACTCTAGACCAGACCGCCCGAAAAAAGAAGAAAAAAGAAAGAAAAAAGAAAGAAAAAAAAAAAAAGAAGCAGTAAAGATTGCGACATTGATGATGATGATGATGATGATGATGTGCTACGAATCGGAAAATATTCATTAAAAGTCTGATGAAAGAACAGCGAGAGAATCTATCCCCTTGTCGCTAACTCTAGACCAGACCGCCCGAAAAAAGAAGAAAAAAGAAAGAAAAAAGAAAGAAAGAAAAAAAAGAAGCAGTAAAGATTGCGACATTGATGAGGATGTTAATGATGATGATGTGCTACGAATCGGAAAATATTCATTAAAAGTCTGATGAAAGAACAGTGAGGGAATCTATCTCCTTGTCACTAACTCTAGACCAGACCGTTCGAAGAAGAAGAAGAAGAAGAAGAAAAAAAGAAGCAATAGACATTACAACATTGATGAGGATGGTGATGATGATGATGATGTGCTACGAATCGGAAAATATAAATTAAAAGTCTGATAAAAGAACAGCGAGGGAATCTATCCCCTTGTCACTAACTCTAGACCAGACCGTTCGCAGAAGAAAAAGAAAAAAAACAGTAAAAATTGCGACATTGATGATGATGGTGATGATGATGATGATGTGTATCGAATCGGAAAACAGTAATTAAACATATGATAAAAAATGAACAGTGGGGGAGTCAATCTCCTTTTCGCTAACTCTAAACCATAGAGATCGCTTTGCTGAGGTGGAGTACCACACTTACCGATTGTTTCCAGATGCGTGACGTCACAAACACCCGAAAAATGTGCATCAAAATTTGAATCCGAAAATTTACTAAGCTTAGATATGGCAAAAGGACATAGTTATGGAGCGCCCAGTGAGAAACGAACTCACTAACAATGGTCTGCAAATTCATCTTGCTAACCACGCACACGACTTTTGGATAATTCCTCTTAACATTCAACAACTGTGACAAAGGCGTCCCAACGTGGTGTAACGGTTAGCAAGCTAGTCTCACAAATTCTTTACAACTGAACAAGCGAGTTCGATCCTCGCAGGATGCCCCATATTTGTGACCTTGTGTCAAATCCTATCTATAGGGTAAGTATATATATATACATTTTTTTCAACAGTTGTGACCAAAATCCCCCGGAATGCGTTTCCAAACCTCTTTTGACGCAAACTAATATTGATTTAATCGTTGTTAATTAGATCAAGATTAGTAACCGAAACTACGTCACTGCTTACGTCACAATACCTACAGGAATACAAAGAAAATGGTTGCAACTTTAACGAAACTTAAGGAAAGTTTTCTACAACTGGATTACATGATTAACATCTTATTATAATGGAGGTTCGGTGTTTGTCTATCTTTAACCGAAACTACGTCACAATACACTAAGGAAATGCGTAAGTTTATCAATGAGTATTTAATTTATAGTCAAATCTCGGTAATACATAGAATAAATGTTATTTATTAACGATTTCTCTATGAAAATCTGAGTTAGATTTGCCTCAAAACAGCCCATGTTATTAGTGCGTTTAAAATCCTGTAATGTGTCTTATATATCACTAAGAAATAAAGATTTACATAATATATTCTCCAACGTATTAAAATCAAGTTTATGAATGATTTTATACAGAAAACAATTAAAATCTAATTAAAATATGTGCAATCTTTTTATATTTGTTCTTATTTAATTTCGTTGGTCATTATAATCTATCTATACATATATAAAAGGCAGTTGTGTGTTCGGAGGAAACTACGAAAATAAACATATATACTCATTAAATATCACCAGAGCTTGGTTTTTGAGCAAAAATAATGAAGATTTGATTTATATTTGGGAAGATATTTAAAAATTCAAATTTGAAATTTAACAGAAGGGAAAGTCATTTGCATTTTATTTTGTTTATCTTTTTTTGCATGTTTTTTTCTTTTTTTTTTCGCTTTGAAATATAAAATTGATTGATTGAATTAATTGCATCATTTATATCTTTTTCTTTTTAAATTGTAAATCATTGAATGGAATTTTCTTACTATATTGTTATATATTTCCGTGGGGATTTTTAAGGGGCAACCAGTGAGGATCTCACTCGCGATAAGTAATCTGCGAGACTAACTTTTTCAAAATCGCCCTCTACCCAGGCGACGCCGAATAGCCACTTCTAATTTAATATATTCCATTAAAACTTGTTGCTAGTTGGAGTAAAAGACAAACAATGTAATTTTACTTTTCGCTTAATTATAACAAAGGTCCAGTTAATGGTGGAGATTCTTTTCAGTGTCTATAAGTGGTTAATCCAAGGGGAGATAATTATGATTGGCTTCACCTCACTGGGTTTTACGGCATGTCAACCCCTTGGGTTATTTTATGCCGAATTATGGGCCGGGTTAGCTCAGTCGGTAGAGCGTTCGGCTAGAAACCACTAGGTTCCTAGTTCGATACCGGTCCTCGCCAACTCAGCGTATCAGTAGCACAGGGATCAGGTAAAGTAAGGAGCTGATGGTAGGTGTGGCGCTCCACCTCAGATGCTAAAAAAACAATCTCCTTGGTCTAGCGCTATTGAAAAGGGGATAGACTCCCTCGCTGACTGGCTGATACTGACATTAGGCCACCCCGACGACTTTACTTACTTACTTCTATTGGTAAAAAAAAATGTTTAATGATGACAAAGTTTTGAAATAATTTCATTTTTAATGGATAATCAAATTTTGTTTATAAACTCATGTTTTCTATTTAACCCATAGATGGGACCCTAACAGGTACTACCACTCTCCAGTTGTTTGGAAAAACGTGACACAATATTATTAACTGAATAGAAAAGTTTACTTTTAATATACACGTTTTGTTAAACTCTACTGACTATTCTTGTCGGACGAGTTTTTGTTCGATCCTTTCTAACTGTCTGGCCATCTTTTTAATGTCCGGGTAGAATTGGTGTAGCAATCCACTAAAGGGTTTTTCACGAGCGCTTTCTGCATGTCTTTGTACCATCATCAGGTGTGAAACTGGTGGAATGTTTCCGTTGTCTCGCTTTTAAAACAAGCAGTAGCAGTAGGAATTAGTAGTAGGAAGGGTTCACAAGTTCTGCTTAAATCACCCGGATATTAAAAAGATGGCCAGACAGTTAGAAAGGATCGAACAAAAACTCGTCCGACAAGAATTGTCAGTAGAGTTTAACAAAACATGTTTAAAAGAAAAAATGATGTCTAAATATACTTATTTTAATATGAGAAGTAAATACACAAACGATGTGTTTTGATATGGCTTTTTTTTAGCCGACAATTTTTGGGAGAATATGTGCTTAATTGCAGTCGTACCTAATTTTTGAAAGTTAATTAATTAATAATTAATTGATTAGGCGGGCATACCTATTCAAATGTAATTTTAATATGCAGATAAATGTAAGGAAATGAATCCGACAGTATATAAATATAAGATGATATGAAAAAACACAGATGTTGTTGAACTAAATTTATTTATTCTGCTTTATTCTGCTGATATTGCAATATTTCGATTTGTTAAAAATCTTCTTCAGAGCATATAATGTTGCATTAATAAGAAGACAATTTATGAAAATTGTGACTGTTTTGTTTTGTTTAAGAAAAAAGAGAATATTTTAAATTTAAACAAAAAAATTCTCAAAAAGCACGTGTTACGTTCCCAATCAAGTATATATATATATATATATATATATAATATATATTATATATATATATATATTTTTTTCATATTTGTCAAATGAAAAAACATTATATCTGGAATTTTACACCTTGAAGACTTTCATCTTTAACTCTACGGACTTAACACCACATGTAAATTTTGGAACTCTTAACATCTTTCTTCAAATTACACTGTGGACTTGTACACGTTTTTAATTGCTGAAATATATATTTTGATACCCACTTTACATTTTTTATATATTTTTACAACAAACTCTTTTGAGTTTTTTTTATAAACTATAATGCTTCTGATTTTTGAAAATTAAAAGTAAAATTTATTTTATTTTTAAAAATTAAAAATAAAATTTATTTTAATTTTTTTTAAACGGAACATGCATTTTTCAAAATTTCAGCGTTTGAATTCAGCGTTCGTTTTTTGTAAACAGTCTTTTTAACGGATATCATTCTTCCCATCTATGTCGCTCTTTGATGAAGACCAACTTATCGATTTGGTCGAAACAGATCTGTCAGCAATCACATAACAAACATCATATGTTTTTTCAAAATGTTAAATTTCATACTGTCGGATTAATTTCCATCTATTTTTCATATATATATATTTCATTTATGGGTACTACTATGTGATCATAGCGTAAGTAGTTAGTCCAATAGGGCTCATTTTTATTTGGGAATCTAATTATTTCTAACTTTTCCTGTAGACACAAGACCCATGCTTCTTGTGTCAACAGAAAAAGTTAGAAATAATTAGATTCCCAAATAAAAATGACTTAATTAATAAAAAGGATGTTCCTAGGAAAATGTATGCATAGATTACACAATGCATTAGAATACCAATAAGATAAAATTGATCAATAATGGCATCATACAGTAAAATTATGATAAAGCAGTAACAAAGAAAAACTACTAGAAGAAATAAAGAAAGAAATTAAAAAAACTTAGCCAAACCCAGACAAACTGACCCCATAAGTTGAAGATAGTGGTAAGGGGTAATAAAAGTATAATGTTACAGCGCACTACTACACACGTAGGTCAAAATAGGAGGAGTTCAACCCCAGCTACAAACTAGCAGCCTACTAAGATTAAATTCAGGAAGAATTAAAGAGATATCAGTCTAGCTATATAAAGTAACCGAAAAAAATCCACTCAATCCCCCTGATGAAGGTGTTGGAGTAACACCGAAACCGCGGTCGGGAAATAACTTCTTCTACGACTATATATATATATATATATATATATATATATATATATAGTAAATGAAGGAAAAAACTCTAATTGAATATCTTCACTGGTATTAGGCACATTGAGCTCTCCTTATGGTCTACCTGGATCAGCTTGGTTAAACCACATATGGAAAGATCCTAACTACAGAATATATATATATATATATATATATATATATATATATATATATATATACTTAATATTGATCTATCATACATCTGTGACACCACCTCCCACTCTCTATCTCCTTCCTCCGCCTCATATCTTTTACAACACCTCTTTGCTTTCTACTTCCCACACCTCATCTTTCCACTTTCAATCGTATAATATTATATATATATATATATATATATATATATATCATTCTGTTTTAAAACTGTATCATTCCATGCCCCCCCCCAAAAAAAGACAAAAAACAAAAAAACAAAAAGGTGACCTCGGAATCGCTAAGAACTACAGAGGCATAATTTTTACTGCTATACCTGCTAATGCCCTCCTTCTTAATCGCATCCGACCTGAAATAGAAAAAAGTTCTTAGAAAAACCCCAAAACGGATTCCGCATGAATTCATCCACAACCTTTAAAATCTTGACTATTCGTCGAATCATAGAAGGGGTTCGAGCAAAGAATCTAGAGGCAACGCTAGTATTTGTAGATTTCTCTTAGGTATTTGACTCCATACACGGGGGTGGGGGTGGGGGAAGAGCAAATACTACTAGCATATGGTATCCCCAAAGAAACAGTAACCGCTATAATGAGGCTTTACAAAGGCACAACAGTAATGGTATGCTCAATTGATGGCGATACAGACTTAGTTTCTGGAGTCCTAGAAGGAGATACATTAACACCATATATATTTATAATATTCATAGACTATGTACTTCGAACATTATTAGATCCCATAAAAGAAAAAGGCCTCGCACAAAAAAAAAAAAAAAAAATAGGCAAAAAGCAGGTGATATCCCGCACAGACTATTACGGATGCGTACCACGCAGATGACCTAGCGCTTCTTGCAAATACGCCTGCATCAGCCGAATCGCTGCTACATAGCCTAGAGAAAGTGGCACGGAACATAACCCAGATAAAACAGAGTACATGTGCTTTAAAAAGAAAGGAGACATCTTCACATTCAGTGAGCCTCTAAAACCAATAGAGCAATTCACGTTTTTTAGATAATTAAAAAAAATAGGTTTCATCATATCAAGAATAATTATTAGGTAATTATATATAATAATAATAATATTTGTGTTCCTTAATTGTACGACCGTTATCATCTTGCAACACCCCCTGGTTAAAAATGAGACCGTCCAAACAACAGAGGCAGAAAAAAACCGCATTTAGCCCAGTTGAAATAATAAAAAAAAAATTAATATATTTTGGACAATTTTTTTCTTCATATTGTTGGTCAGTTGATGGATGGACGGATGTGTGCGACCAGCTATTTCGTGTAGCAATCCATGTGTGTCATGGCGGAAGTGCCATTTCCGGCCCACAATGCACCTGTCATGAGTGACAACTGTCCCCAATTGGAACAACTCTCGAATTTCGTAAAGACGCACACAATTTGAGCTCGTAAGTCAATGTTTTAGGGTAGAACCATTTCTCTACCCCCCCCCCCAGCATTAAAAAAAAATGTATGTAATTCAGGGGGAGATAACTATGGATTAGGAACTATGACCGGAAATGACACTTCCGACATTATACACATAGATGGCTACACGAGATAGCTGGTCATAAACAAGTGTAGCTCTTAAGTTACTTTTTTTTAATTTTATTTTTTTATTTTTTTATTTTTAGAAGCATTGTCTCTACCCTGTGTTAAATAAAACTGTTAAATCGAACTTAATGGCCCTAAATTCCATCATCATATGTCACTCCGCTGAAAGAAAAAAAAATCAGGGAATTAACCGAATTTAATGAAATTTTTAGTGTTGATATATTAATGAATAAAATATATAATGCACTAGTTATTTTATTTAAAAACTTTTACATTTTTTCAGATCAGTTAACTTTGAACCATATATATTTGAGGCGCAACACAGATACGTGGTTCAAAGTTAACTGATCTGAAAAAACGGAGGTTAAATCCTACTTAAAGGACATAAATTCCACCATCGTATGTCACACCGCCGAAAGAAAAAAATACTAAAAATCAAATAATTAATCGAATTTAATGAAATTTTCAGTTTTGATATATTAATGAATAAAAAATATAATGCACCAGTTATTTTATTTTAAAACTTTTCCATTTTTTCAGGTCAATTAACTTTGAAGCACGTATCTTTGAGACGTAAAAAAATATCATATATCTGGCACAAAACGTAACACAGATTCTCAAAGATAAGTGGTCCAAAATAAACTTCAGATTAGATTCGAAAAAGCTTCGCAAATGACCGAGGCAAAATATCATTGGAATCTAGTTGTTGTGTTGTTTTATCCGCATTTTCCTCTATTTTCACACACACACACACACACACACACACACACACACACACACACACACGGACACGTTTGTTTTTTTCTTTGTGCAGTATAAATGTATTTTCAGTTAAATTTTTTCGGTAATTAGAGGGGGGCATGAATGTGATTTTAAGTGTTGCATTATGGAGCTTGTATCCGTTAGTATACGGCGTGAGACAATGTCGTCGTTGTGTGACCAATATACGTGCTTTCAACTTTGGATGGTAGTCTACTACTGGAAATTTAAATTTATTGTTGTTCGTTGAGTTGAACAAACACACACACACACACACACACACACACACACATATATATATATATATCTGTGCTCAACAATCCAACGTATATATATATATATATATATATATATATATATATATAATATATATATGGAAAAGGTGACTTACCGGTGAATATGGTCACGATGGATAGGCAGTGCAGAATTCAGGGGGGTAAGTTATCGATATAACAAATACAAAGTGCTCATTACGTAAGTAGAGCAAATTTATTATACATTTTGCAATTAATCGGTATCTCGATTAATTCAGTGGATTTAAACCTGAAGATCCTTATGGTGAAACTCGAGTAGGTTATCTCTTGTACCCATTTTATAATAATGATAATATATATATATATATATATATATATATATATATATATATATGTGTGTTGTGCTCAATAATCCAACGTGTATATATATATATATATATATATATATATATATATATATATATATATATATATATATATCCCTGGTTGAATATAGATTTATATCCTTTGTCTTAACTCTATGTTTTTCTCAGAGTTGCCATTTTCTTTTTTCTTTAAATATTTTTTCTTTTCTTTTTCTTTTTCAGTGACGAGGAGCCATCCTCACAGACTTAGAATAAATATACAAATACAAGTGATGAAATAAAATCAAGACAACAAGATAAAAAATCGACGGAAAAATAAAATAAAAGATAAAACGTTCGAAGGAAATATCTGCAAGACCCCCCCCCAAAAAAAAAACCAAACAAAACAACAACAACCCATAAAATAACTAACTGGATATATATATATATATATATATATATATATATATATATATATACCTAACCCCTCCACACGAGCAGGGTGCGACACAAGGTCAATTTTTAAGCGGAGTTTTGAATTCAGAGTTTTCCTTCTCCTAAGACTGGTTTCCTAACCAAGGTTTAAAAGTCAAGTCTGTCCTACTATTTACTGATAGCAGGCGGGAGAATAGTTGGATGCATACCTTTCCCAAGGGTATTAGCGATATGTGAAATGCGAGCTGATTCGTCCAGGATTTGAACCCGGGTCGCCGTTTTCCTTTCCATTCGCGTTATGTGAAATACAAACAATATGAAACATGAGAGAAAAAAAGAAAACAAAAATGAAATACGCGCAAAATAGAAGAAAAAATGAATAAGTAAATGACAAGAAAAAACAAACAAGGACAGCGAGGGAGTCTATCCCCTTTTCGTAAATGTTAAACCACGGAGTTTGTTTAGCTGAGGTGGAGCGTCGCATATAAATCACCATTCAATTTAGGATTTTCTTTATTTTGGCTTACCGAATGGACTGGAATATAGCTATTCACTAAACTTAGTTTTGGCTTTGGTTTCTTTGTTTAATGGCATAACAACCTTTGTGGGTTATTTAATGCTAAAGTCATTCTTGTAGAATAACAGTGGACTATTGTCGGTGTCAGCAGAAAACCGAGTGAGTCCATCAACCTTTCAGGGAGATTGTCTTTGTGTCTGAGGTGGAGCGTCACTCCTACCATCAGCACCAGTTGAAAAGAAAAGGATAAGAAAAAAGAACAAAAAGAAAAGAAAGAAAAGGAGAGAGAGAGAGAGAGAGAGAGAGAGAGAGAGAGAGAGAGAGAGAGAGAGAGAGAGAGAGAGAAGAAAAAGAAGAAAAATTGACAAAAGAAAAATAAATAAAATATACATTACCGCACAGATTAAATTACCCAAGAAGAAAAAAAAAAAAAAGAAGAAAAAATAAGAAAATATGCTGAGTTGTCCTGAACCGGTATCGAACCTAGAACCTTGAGATTCCTAGGCGGATGCTTTACTAACTAAGATAAACCGATTTAATTGATTATTCATAGGAAGACAAAAATCGAGAGAAATAGAATAAAATTAAATAAAATAAACGGAAGGAAAATATTTGTGACAAAAAAGCGCCTAAAATACTAAATGGATATATGTATTTACCCAACCCCTCCACACGAGCAGGATGTGACACAAGGCCAATATTTAAGCGGAGTTTAATAGGTCTAAATTCAGAGTTTACCTTCTCCTAGATCGGTTGCCATACCAATATCAAAGAGACCTGTCTGCCCTATTATTTATCCCATAGCTGGAGGGAGAGTAACTGAATTCATATGATGAAGCTTTAGTGTTAAGGCACCTAATCCTTCTTCTTAAGTTATTTATGCACAAATAAATAAAAAAAATTATAGATAGTATGTATTTACCCAACCCCTCCGCTATGAGCAGGATGTGACACAAGGCCAGTCTTTAAGCGGGTCTGAATTCAGAGTTTTCCTTCTCCTAGGTTGGTTGCCATACCAAGATCAAAGAGCCCTGTCTACGCTGTTATTAGGCAGAATGGTTGGATGCATACCTGATATTAGCGCTATGTGAAATACAAACAGTCCCGTCCAGGATTTGAGTCCGGATCGCCGAGTCTATTTCATACGAGGGTAACCATTACATTGCAAGCGCCTCCTGAACTAAACGCATAGACAATTGAAAAAAAAAAAGCAGAGTTTAACAGGTTTGAATTTAGAATTTTCCTTCTCCCAGACGGTTGCCATTCCAAGGTTAAAGGTACCAGACAGCCCTAATATTTTACCCATAGATGAGGGAGAATAGTTGGATTCATATCTTTGCCATTGCAGAAGAACAGTAGTGGTACTATTCAACCCGTAGCTGGGGGAGGTGAAGAATGAAAGAACAAAAAAAACAAAACAATATTAAACATTTTAAAAACGAAATAAAGAAAGATAATAAAGAAAAATAAGTATAATAAAGATAAGTATAATAGATAAGAAAGATAAGTATAATAAAGAAAGATAAGTATAATAAAGTATAAAAAGAAAGATAAGAAGATAATAAGATAAGTATAATAAGATAAAGAAAATAAGTATAATAAAGATAAGTATAATAAAAGAAAGTAATAAAGAAAGATAATATATAAAAATAAGTAAATAAAAAGAAAATAATATAATAAAGATAAGTATAATAAAGAAAATAAGTATAATAAAGAAGATAAGTATAATAAAGATAAATAAGAAAGATAGATAAGTATAAGATAAGAAAGATAAGTATAATAAAGATAAGATAAAGATAAGTATAAAAGATAGATAAGTAATAAAGATAAGTATAATAAAAGAAGATAAGTATAATAAAGATAAGTATAATAAAGATAAGTATAATAAGAAAGATAAGATAAGTATAATAAAGATAAGTATAATAAAAGAAAGAAAGATAATAAGATAATAAGTATAATAAAATAAGTATAAGAAAGATAGATAAGTATAATAAGATAGATAAGTATAAATAAAGATAATATAAGAAAGATAGATAAGTATAATAAAGATAAGTATAGATAAGATAAGATAAATAAGATAAGATAAGATAATAATAAAGAAGATAAGTATAATAAAGATAATATAAGATAAGATAGATAAGTATAATAAGATAAGTATAATATAAGTATAATAAAGATAAGTATAATAAAAGAAAGATAAGTATAATAAAGAAAGATAAATATTAAACTTAAATATTGTCTATAATATTTACCAGATTATTGATTTGAATTGTTTTGGTCACTGCAAGCATTTGATTTAAATTAAAGAAATGATATAATTGTATATCATCATCTTCATCGGAATCAAGGCACGCTGAGAGCACGGATTCCCTTGACTCTCTCGCCATCTGTCCCTATCAGCAATCGCTCTTCATAGAACCTCTAAACGGCATACAGTATCCGTACAGAGTTGATAAATGTAAGTTTTTGCTAGTCAGCCAACATTGGTGTGTCTACGTGTAAGAGTCCACAGGAGAACGTCGCTTGTGAGTTCGTCCTTTCTTCGAAGAATTTTTTAAAAAATTCTATTAGTGAGATCAGATTTTCATATAGTCAATAGCCTATCCACAGCAGTCCATGCTTTGCTTATGGTTATGTTGATGAGTCCACAGGAGAACGTCGCTTGTGAGTTCGTCCTTTTTTCTCCAGCAGTGTCAAGCATGTCTTTTTCGTCTTAATTGGTTATCATGTGAGATGAGTGGTCAGTGGCCATACAGTTGCTGTTTTGTAGAGTACTGCTCCCAGGATTTGTTCAAAACAGCAGGAAGGATCCTTGGATAGTTCTCATCTAGCTTTTTTTTCTCCAAGAGAGCTGATGAATGTAAGTTTTTAGCTGGTCGGCAAACACTGGTGTGTCTATGTGTAAGAGTCCACAGGAGAACGTCACTTGTGAGTTCGTCATTTCTTCGAAGAATTCTTCTTTTATTCTGTTAGTGAGATCAGATTTTCATATGGTCATTAGCCAATCCACAGCAGTCTATGCTTTGCTTATGGTTATGTTAATATCGCTATCTGTAGATGAGATATTGCTACCGAGGTAAATGAACTGGTCTACAAATTTTAGAGGCTTCGTTTTTAATAAGGAGATAGCACAGACTTCTTTGAAACACATAAACTCTGTTTTAACCGAATTCCTGTATAAACCGATGCCTTTGCTGCTTGCTAAATTATGTTGGAATATTTGTATATAAGCCATGCTACGATCCACCTCTTAAATTTATAGACTAAACGAGGTCATGTGGTTTAAACCTCAGCCAATCAACAGCCCGAATACGTGGCTGGTTAACTACTTAATCGGCTGATATTGACAGACGTCTATTTGCATTCATTGACGAACGACCCGTAAGACTGAGGAACACCAAGGAACAACCAAGGATCATACCCAACATTAAGGAACACCAAGGAACAATCAAAGGATCATACCCAATATTAAAGATCACCAAGGAGCAACAAAAGGATTATTTACTAAGGATCGCGCTCTGCTTAACACAAAGGATCTCCGCTGGACAGCGCTCTTGCTTGAAGCCTAAAGGATGGCTACAAAAATCGTCACAAGCTATGCGGCAGAGACTTACAGGCGTATTTGCAAGAAGCGCTGACTCATCTGCGTAGTCTGCATCAGTCATAGTTTCCATGAGATATTGTTTATTTCTTGTCTCTTTTGCGTATAACAACAACTAAGACACCAATATTCATCATTATGTTTTTTTGAAAAGTAAAAATAGACAAAATAAATGTTCGAATAATCAGAATGAAATAAAATATTTGAAAGAAATATTTTGTGAGAGAAAAAGTTCAATAATGTTAAACGAATGTAGAATCAAAAAAAAGAGAAAATACATTTTTATAAAAACGAATGAACAATAAAATTTTTTTTTTATATTTTCATATCAAAAATTAAAAAAGAAAGAAAGAAATTATTCAGAAAAGAAGAAGAAGAAGAAGAAAAAGAAAAAGAAAAAGACAAAAAGGAAAACAATAAGAAAAAAAAAAAAAGAAAAGAAAAAAAAAAAAAAAAACAGGGGAAAGTAAGTAAAACATAAGAAAAAAGAAAGAAAAAGAGAAAAAAGAAGAAAACAGAGAAAAATAAAGAAAAAAGGGAAAAAAGAAAAAGAAGAATAAACAGGGAACAATAAGGAAAACATCAAAAAGATTTTTTAAAAATAAGGAAATAAAAATAAGAAGAAGAAAGGGGAAAAAGGGAAAAAGAGAAGGAAAAAAATAAAAAGAATTAAAAAAATGAAAGAAACAAAATAAGGAATAAATAAGAAAAAGAGAAAAAAAAAAGAAGAAAAAGGTGAAAATAATAAGAAAAAGAAAAAGAAGAAAAAATAGAACGAAAAATAGAACGAAAAAAGAAAAAAAGCGGGAAACAAAAGAAGGAAAAAATGAAAAAATAGAATAAGAAAAAAATGGAAAAATAAGGGAAAGAATAAAAAGAAAAAAAGAGAAAATAGAAGAAAAAAAACAAGAAAAACAAAACAAAACAAAACAAAAAAAACAGAATTAAAATAAAAAAAGAGAAAAAATTATAAAGGAAAAATTGCTAAAATCTTTTAAATTGAAAAAAAAAAGAGAAAAAAATAATTAAAAAAAATAGAATAAGAAAAAAATGAAAAAATAAAGGAAAGAATAAAAAGGAAAAAAAAGAAGAAAAAAAAAAAGAAGAAAAAACTAAATAAAGTCAAAATTGCTAAAATCTTTTGAAATTGAAATGTCAATAAAAAAACGTGAAAACCGAATTCTTATAAATGTCGGTGGTGTTCGTTATGAAACTTTTCGATCGACCCTTAAAAATATTCCGGATACTCGTCTCTCTTGGTTGACAGAAACAACAACTAACAACCCGGATTTCGATCCTGAAACCGAAGAATATTTCTTTGATCGTCATCCGGGTGTGTTTTGTATGATCCTAAATTATTATCGAACAGGAAACCTTCACGTTCCGACCGATGTGTGTGGACCATTATTTGAAGACGAACTTAATTTTTGGGGGTTGGACGAAAAGCAAATTGAACCGTGTTGTTGGTCGAATTATCGGGCCCATAGGGAGGCGCAAGAAACTGTGGCCGAATTCGACACTCTTGGAGTGGACGATGATATGGAAGAGGATAAAGTCTCGGACATTTTTGGAATTACCGAAGATGCAACACAAAGAACGCGTTGGGAAAAATGGAAACCAAAAATATGGAGGATTATGGAATATCCGAATTCTTCGATAGCAGCAAAGGTAAGAATTTTAATGGCGGACACACGTGCGGACAGAGACACACACAGACAGACACACATACACGCAGATAGAGACATACACACACTTACACACACATACAAGCAGACACATACACAGACACACGCATAGACACACACACACACACGCGCGCGCGCACACGCACATACACAGACAGAGACACGCAGACAGACACACATGCACGCAGATAGAGACGTATACACACTTACACACACACACACACACACACACACACACACACACGCACACACATAGAGACAGAGACACACACACGGACACACACACACAGACAGAGACACACACAGACAGACACACATGCACGCAGATAGAGACATATATACACTTACACACAGATACACGCAGACACAGACACAGACACATACATGCACACACACAAACACACGCGCGCATACACATAGACACACACAGACGCACACATACACTCTCACTCTCTCTCTCTCTCACACACACACACACACGCACGCACGCACACACACACGCACGCACGCGCGATATTTATTTGCTAAATATTAATCTAAAGTTCTGACTGTAAACTAGGGTAGATAGATTTTTCACTTATTTAAAAATATCAAATTCTCCCGAACAGCAGAAGTTGGGTATTGGTATACTAAATATTGATACCAAAAACTAAATCTTTTACTTGCACCATTATTTGAGGAAATATCGTCTACTAAAAGGCACTAAAATTCTCGTTTTCGCAACATTTGGCCTCGAAATTGGATAGAAAATTTAGCAATTTCAATATTTGAAACAGAAAAGTTTGTCATTTTAAACGAAATAAAGAAAAATATTATAATTAGAACTTAAATTGAAAATATGCTCCCCATCTCAATCGACACCCCCGTTTTTTTTGTTTTTTTTACTTCACTAATTAAGCTGTAACATTTTAAAATATTGAAATCTATTTCCTCAAACGAAGGCCAAGTTTTGAAGAAAAATACTTTTTTTTATCTGAATTTGCAATTTTTGCCACATGAGAGACGTTACAGTTCTAAAATCGATCTACTCTATTGTACAGGGTGGTCCGAAATTTTTTTTAGAGGTAAAATAATTACATAATACAACCACAATACAGCGGCTGGGTTAAGGTTAAGGTTAGGGGTTAAAGTTAGGGTTGGGTTAAGGTTAGCGGCTGGGTTAGGGTTAGTAGTAGGGTTAAGGTTAACAGCTAGGTTAGTGTTAGGGTGGGTTAGGGTTAGTAGTAGGGTTAAGGTTAACAGCTAGGTTAGTGTTAGGGTTAGGGTTAGGGTTAGTAGTAGGGTTAAGGTTAACAGCTAGGTTAGTGTTAGGGTTGGGGTTAGGGTTAGTAGTTAAGGTTAACAGCTAGGTTAGTGTTAGGGTTAGGGTTAGGTTAGTAGTAGGGTTAAGGTTAACAGCTAGGTTAGTGGTTAGTAGTAGGGTTAAGGTTAACAGCTAGGTTAGTGTTAGGGTTGGGGTTAGGGTTAGTAGTAGGGTTAAGGTTAACAGCTAGGTTAGTGTTAGGGTTGGGGTTAGGGTTAGTAGTAGGGTTAGGTTAACAGCTAGGTTAGTGTTAGGGTTGGGTTAGGGTTAGGGTTGGGGTTAGGGTTAGCGACAGGGTTAGGGATAGTGTCAAAGTTAGTATTATGGTTATGGTTAGGCGTTAAGGTTAGGGTTGGGGTTAGGGTTAGCGGCAGGGTTGGGTTTTGCGGCATGGTTAGAGTTAGGAGTTAGAGTTACCCACTGAAGTTGACATGCCGTAAAACAAAACAAAAACAAGCCAACCCTTAGGTAGGATGTGACACAAGGTCGCAAGTATGGGGCATTCAGTGTGGATCGAACTTGTTATTCAGTAGTAATAGATCTGCGAGACTAGCTTGCTAAGCATTAAACTACAATGGGCCGCCCTAAATACCCAACCCATTCGCCACTGGTAGGATGGGGCACAAGGTCTCATTTTTATGCGGGCGCATAAAAATTGCGTCGATCCCGTCGGCATTCTCCTTCAAGGGGGGCGCCTCAGGCGCTAGGCAATAAACAAAGCCCTGCCCCTTTAAATCAAGGGGGCTGGGAATTGCCCGGGGGGACAGCCCTCTGGGATCGACGCTATTAACTTGTAAGGTCCAGCGGTCGAAGTTCTCTGGACCCCCGGTCGAAACCGGAAGTCCGATATGTTGGACATATCTATATGTCATCTTTATATATCTATATATGAAGTAAGTAAACAAACAATGTGTTTATTTTTGATATGGCCTTTTAGCCGACAATTTTGGAGATATGTGCTTAATTGAAGTCATACCTAATTTTGAAAATTAATCAGTTAATAATTAATGAACTTAGGCGGGCATATATGTTCAAATGTAAGGCTAAACAAATCGACAAAATGTCAATCCGTGTATGTACATTTCAACCTATTAGGTCTCATCAGCAAGGTTATAGAATTGGGAGACTGCTTAATAGGTCGAAATGTACATACAGGGATTGACATTTTGTCGATTTGTTTAGCCTTACATTTGAACATATATGCCCGACTAAATTCATTAATCATTAACTGATTAATTTTCAAAATTAGTTATTACTTCAATTAAGCACATATCCTCCTAAAAAATATCTATGTATCTATATATCTGATGATGATGATGATAGATGATGATAGATGCTGCTGCTGCTGCTGCTGCTGATGATGATCCCATTGACTTTTAGAAATCATGAAAACGTAATGAGAGGAACATTTGTATTTGTCCGTTTTCCAATCCTCATAATTATTGAACTTATCCATTTTTTATGTCGATTAAATCACTCACTAATTTCATTCGATGTTACACACACATTGCACTTAAGTTAGGTTGTTGGAAACTCAAATTCATCATTAAAATAAAAAACGCCCTCCAGGCGACGTAAAAATATATTTTTGAAACATATTGCCTGAGGGGTGGGAGTAAAAAAAATTCAATGCGATACTACCGCTGCCAAGCTGCATTGGATTCTTACCTTTCCTTTGGATCACAGCGGCAGTGTGGAGAAGGGGGATTTGCTGTCTGGGCAACAGCTCATCCTCCATACCAAACCGCCCAGGCTGCGTAGTTCCACAAAAAATGGACACTACTCCATCGTCTCTCGTAGACGGAAGGATGTCAACAACAACAACAACAACAACATATAGGAGAACGGTGGTGATTTAAGACTTAAGCTTACCAATTCTCAATCTAATATCAATAGTTTTTCCGCTGCTCATCAAGCACATCCATCTCATTAATGTGGATTATTATAACTAGTACCAAATAAATAAAAAAAACACCCTCCGAGCGATGTAAAATAGATTTTTGAAACATATTGCCTGAGGGGTGGGAGTAAAAAATTTAATGTCAGCGAGTTTGTACCCTAAGTAAGTAAAATCATCAAATTCATTAAAGTATTACAAAATAAAACAATTTGAAATGTAAACTTTAAATATGTATTAAAATAAAAAAACTATATATAGATATATAATACCAGTCATGTATTTATTAAAACTTGTTTTAAAAAACAATGAGGACTGTCTAATGTTGCATGTTCAAATTTTGAGTGTATTTATTTTGTTATGACGATTTTGGGTAATGTGATGTAAGCAGTGACCATAATTTTTGTTACAGACAAAAACCGGAAGCGAATCTCCATTATTAATAGATATATATATATATGCGAGGTATTCAAAACTTGGTAGTGAGGGATGATTCTATATGTGATTTCTAAGACACACTGTATTATTATTGTATGATCCAGTATGTATAAATACAATGAATCTTTAAATCACTACAGAGAGCTCAATGTATAATAATCTTTTTAGATTATATACAGAGCAATATTTATCTTTGAAATGGAAGGAAAAACTCAACACCGTTATTCTATAATAAATTTATTTCGCCAATTTTGGTCGAAATAAATTTATTATGGAATAACGGTGTTGAGTTTTTCCTTCCTTTCATATATATATATATATTATATATATATATATATATATATATATATATATATATATACTAGAAGTGGCTACCTGGCGTTGCCTGGGTAGAGGGAGGATTTTTAAAGAAGTTAGTCTCGCAGATCCATAATTACTTATCGCGAGTGAGATCCTCGCTGGTTGCCCCATAAAAATCCCCACGGAAATATATAACAATACAGTAAGAATTTTCCATTCAATGATTTACAATTAAAAAAAAAATATATAAATGAGGCAATTAATTCAATCAATCAATATTATATTTCAAAGCGAAAAAAAAAAAAAACATACAAAAAAAAAAGAAAAAGATAAACAAAATAAAATGCAAATGACTTTCCCTTCTGTTAAATTTCAAATTTTAATTTTTAAATATCTTCCCAAATATAAATCAAATTTTCATTATTTTTGCTCAAAAACCAAGCCCGGGTGATATCTAATGTGTATATATATTTACTTTGTCATTACTTGTTTTATTTTCGAAGTTTCCTCCGGACATACAGATACAAACAACTGCCATATATATATATATATATATATATATATATATATATATATATATATATATATATATATAGGTTAAATTATTATTATTGTTGGAGAAATGATTATAGAGGGCTCAATTACTTATGTAAGAGCTTTATTTATTTATTTATTTATAATTAATAATACAATTGAAAAGTCGGTCCTATGAAACGAATGGTAGGACCGAGTTTTAAATTGTATTATTAATTATAAATAAATAAATAAATAAATATATATATATATATATATCGTCTAGGATTTAAAATTGCCTCGTCGTGTCCATTTCCTACGACGGTAACCATCACACCATGCGCCTCAGTATATATATATATATATATATATATATATATATATATATATATATATATATATATTTAAGAAACACTTTTTGGTTGTTTTAGAAGCATGAAAATGATTGAAGATCAGAAACAAAATAGTGAATATTGTGTTCTTAAATGTCTTCTTTGTGGGTTTATGATGGACTCATATATCTATCATAAACTTTTGAGAAAGTCGAATGAACCTCGAAATATTTGGTAAGTAAATAAGATTAAGAACACAATATTTAGCATTTTGTTTCTGAAAAATCCACCTCCCCTGATATTAGAAAAATCTTAAACGAAAATACTAAAATTATCTACAAAAATAATAACAAGAAACGCCTACAGATCCTTGAAGCAATATGCATTAAAAATAAAAAAAACTAACATTAATAAAATAGCATTTAAAGTTGGAGACAACGTATTAAATATCTTTAATAACCAACACACTTAACTTACACCCCCTTCTTAAAAAAATAATAGACTCTCCAAATTTAATAAAAACATAAATAAAAGAACTAAAAAAAGATGAACTAAAAACCAAATTAAGTACCCCATGATGACGACTGGCGAAACAGTCGAAAGCGCTCGGGATATAAGTATGGGAAATATTCTATACCAATTGGATTCAGACTCAAAAAAGATCGCAAGGAGACTGGAAAAAATACAAATCCCAAAAATGAAGAAGGAATACTCCGTTTTGTTCAATAACACATGCCTAGAAAATAACTTGCTGCCAAAATACACAACATTTATATATAATGTGTATGTGTGTGTGTGTGTGTGTGTGTGTATGTGTATGTGTGTGTGTGTGTGTGTGTGTGTGTGTGTGTAAGATTGCAGAAGGTTTAGTTAAAAAGCAAGTGATAGTACCGGTCAAATGTTTGTTATGTTTTCATAGTTTCTTGCGGACATACATACATACATGGCAATAGCATAATCTTTACAGATCATTGCCGTCCCTCACAATCCCACAACTCCACCATCAGAACCCTTCCTTGCATGAGCCCTCAAATGACTCATCAAACCTGCTGCAGATCTACAAAGTTTGTCGCAAATATGACATTGAAAAGACTTATTCCCCGTTGAATGAGATGATTCAGATGAATCAGATGAGTCAGATGATAAAATTTGATGCTTATGCACCACCATATGTCTCTTAAGACCAGAAGCCGACTTACAGACCTTGCCACATATAGCACAAGACACATTATTTACTCCTGGAATCTGCATGGATTGACCCAGGTGAGATTTCCTATGATTGACATAGCCAGCCCTCGAAAGCAAAACTCGACCACATGTCAGACACTTCCAACCCTCCATGTTCTCTCCAATATGACAGGTGTAACCCTTTCGAAGTTGACGCTTTAGGTTTTCATGCACGATTCTTTCACTCTCATAACTGGTACAGCCATCATCCACATGAACTCACCAGTCAGTTCTCTCCAGTGCCAGCTTTTCCCAGTTGTCAGGACTTATTTTTATTTTTACAAGGTTGTTTTTTAAGCAATCCTTATACCTCTTCCTTGGCTTATGCTGCGGCCTTTTATGGGCCGGGTTAGCTCAGTCGGTAGAGCGTTCGGCTAGAAACCACACGGTTCCTAGTTCGATACCGGTCCTCGCCAACTCAGCGTATGAGTAGCACAGGGATATGTGCGGTAAAGTAAGGAGCTGATGGTAGGTGTGGCGCTCCACCTCAAATGCTAAAAACAATCTCCTTCGTCTAGCGCTATTGAAAAGGGGATAGACTCCCTCGCTGACTGGCTGATACCGACTTTAGGCCACCCCGACGACTTTTACATACATACATACATACCTACATACATATACACTAATTACCCTTTATATATGTACCAGTAGCGGCTACCCAGCGTCGCCTGGTTAGAGATGGGGATCTGTTATTACTGAATCGCTAGTTAGATCCTTGCATGTTGCCCCATTAGAATTCCTACGTAAAAAAAGACCTTGCATTGATCCAGCCTGGTGGCGCCACAGAATAAAGAAGAATATGCACAGACACACCAAGAAGAAGAATTAATGTCTCCTATTCAAAATATTAAATGTGAAAAGAAAAGAAATCCATGCTGTTAAATCTTACTCATCTTTGCTCATAAAATCAAATCTGGTGATAGTGAATGTGTATGTATATTTACTTTGTCATTAAATGTTTTATTTTTGTAGTTTCCTCCGGACATACATACACACAACTGCCCTTTTATATATGTATAGATTACCTTCGGACATACATACACACAACTGCCATTTATATATGTATAGATTACCTCCGGACATACATACACACAACTGCCCTTTTATATATGTATAGATTACCTCCGGACATACATACACACAACTGCCATTTATATATGTATAGATTACCTTCGGACATACATACACACAACTGCCCTTTATATATGTATAGATTACCTCCGGACATACATACACACAACTGCCTTTATATATGTATAGATTACCTTCGGACATACATACACACAACTGCCCTTTATATATGTATAGATTACCTCCGGACATACATATACCAACCGCCCTTTATATATGTATAGATTACCTTCGGACATACATACAACTGCCCTTTATATATGTATAGATTACTCCGGACATACATATACCCAACGCCCTTTATATATGTATAGATTACCTCGGACATACATACACACAACTGCCCTTTATATATGTATAGATTACCTCCGGACATACATACACACAACTGCCCTTTTATATATGTATAGATTACCTTCGGACATACATACACACAACTGCCCTTTTATATATGTATAGATTACCTTCGGACATACATACACACAACTGCCCTTTTATATATGTATAGATTTCGGACATACATACACACAACTGCCCTTTTATATATGTATAGATTACCTCCGGACATACATACACACAACTGCCCTTTATATATGTATAGATTACCTTCGGACATACATACACACAACTGCCCTTTATATATGTATAGATTACCTTCGGACATACATACACACAACTGCCCTTTTATATATGTATAGATTACATTCGGACATACATACACACAACTGCCCTTTTATATATGTATAGATTACCTCCGGACATACATATACACAACTGCCCCTTTATATATGTATAGATTACCTCCGGACATACATACACACAACTGCCCTTTATATATGTATAGATTACTTCGGACATACACCTGCCCTTTTATATGTATAGATTACCTTCGGACATACACACAACTGCCCTTTTATATATGTATAGATTCCCTCCGGACATACATACACACAACTGCCCTTTTATATATGTATAGATTACCTTCGGACATACATACACAACTGCCCTTTTATATATGTATAGATTACCTTCGGACATACACACAACTGCCCTTTTATATATGTATAGATTCCCTCCGGACATACATACACACAACTGCCCTTTTATATATGTATAGATTACCTTCGGACATACATACACACAACTGCCCTTTTATATATGTATAGATTACCTCCGGACATACATACACACAACTGCCCTTTATATATGTATAGATTACCTCCGGACATACATACAAACAACTGCCCTTTTATATATGTATAGATTACCTTCGGACATACATATACACAACTGCCATATATATATTTATAGATTACCTCCGGACATACATACACACAACTGCCCTTTTATATATGTATAGATTACCTCCGGACATACATACACACAACTGCCATTTTATATATGTATAGATTACCTTCGGACATACATACACACAACTGCCCTTTATATATGTATAGATTACCTCCGGACATACATACACACAACTGCCCTTTATATATGTATAGATTACCTTCGGACATACATACACACAACTGCCCTTTTATATATGTATAGATTACCTCCGGACATACATATACCGCCCTTTATATATGTATAGATTACGGACATACATACACACAACTGCCTTTATATATGTATAGATTACCCCGGACATACATACACACAACTGCCCTTTATATATGTATAGATTACCTTCGGACATACATACACACAACTGCCCTTTTATATATGTATAGATTACCTCCGGACATACATACACACAACTGCCTTTATATATGTATAGATTACCTCGGACATACATACACACAACTGCCTTTTATATATGTATAGATTACCTCCGGACATACATACTGCCATTTATATATGTATAGATTACCTCCGGACATACATACACACAACTGCCCTTTATATATGTATAGATTACCTTCGGACATACACACAACTGCCTTTTATATATGTATAGATTACCTCCGGACATACATACACACAACTGCCCTTTTATATATGTATAGATTACCTCCGGACATACATACACAACTGCCCTTTTATATATGTATAGATTCCCTCCGGACATACATACACACAACTGCCCTTTTATATATGTATAGATTACCTTCGGACATACATACACACAACTGCCCTTTATATTGTATAGATTACCTCCGGACATACATACACACAACTGCCCTTTATATATGTATAGATTACCTCCGGACATACATACACACAACTGCCATTTATATATGTATAGATTACCTTCGGACATACATACACACAACTGCCCTTTATATATGTATAGATTACCTCCGGACATACATACACACAACTGCCCTTTATATATGTATAGATTACCTTCGGACATACATACACACAACTGCCCTTTTATATATGTATAGATTACCTCCGGACATACATACATATACCAACAACCGCCCTTTATATATGTATAGATTACCTCCGGACATACATACACACAACTGCCCTTTATATATGTATAGATTACCTTCGGACATACATACACACAACTGCCCTTTTTATATATGTATAGATTACCTCCGGACATACATACACACAACTGCCATTTATATATGTATAGATTACCTTCGGACATACATACACACAACTGCCCTTTTATATATGTATAGATTACCTCCGGACATACATACACACAACTGCCCATTTATATATGTATAGATTACCTCCGGACATACATACACACAACTGCCCTTTATATATGTATAGATTACCTTCGGACATACACACAACTGCCCTTTTATATATGTATAGATTACCTCCGGACATACATACACACAACTGCCCTTTTATATATGTATAGATTACCTCCGGACATACATACACACAACTGCCCTTTTATATATGTATAGATTACCTCCGGACATACATACACACAACTGATTCAAGTCAAGAGAAAATTAGCTTAATGAGAGAATGGAATTTTCTTTTCTTTTATAGAAAGAAAGAGATCAATAGTAAAGAGAGAGAGAGAGAGAGAGAGAGAGAGGAGAGAGAGAGAGAGAGAGAGGAGGGGCATTGAAATAAAAAAAAGGAGAGAGAAAAAAAAAAAATATATAGTGAAAAATTTATGAAAAAGATTTTCTTTCTACTTCCTTATGAAAACATTCTTTCTTTCTTTTTTTCTTTTTTCTTTCTTTCTTTCTTACTTTCTTTCTTTAATTCTTTCTTTTTTCTTTCTTTCTTTTCTTTTTTTCTTCTTCTTTCTTTCACCCTATCCAAGGGTTCTTTCTTTCGTTCTTCTTTGCTTCAATTTCTTCTTTTTACTTCTCTATCTAACGATTCTGTTTTTTCTCCTTCTAATTCCCTATTTAAAATTTTCATTCTTTTCTTTCATTCTCTTTTTTTTTTCTTTCTTCTCTTTCTTTCATTCTTTCTTTCTTTCTTTCATTCTTCATTCTTCTTTCTTCTTTCTTTCTTTCTTTCTTTCTTTCTTTCTTTCTTCTTCTTTCTTTCATTCATTCATTCTTCATTCTTTCTTTCTTCTCTTTTTTCTTTCATTCTTTCTTTCTTCTTTCATTCTTTCTTTCTTTCATTCTTTCATTCTTTCTTTCTTTCTTTCTTTCTTTTCTTTCATTCTTTCTTTTCTTTCATTCTTTCTTTCTTTCTTTCTTTCTTTCTTTCTTTCTTTCTTTCTTTCTTTCTTTCTTTCTTTCTTTCATTCTTTCCTTTCTTTCTTTTCATTCATTCTTTCTTCCATTCTTCCATTCCTTCTTTCTTTACTTATAGGAAAAAATCGAAAGAAATCCTTAATGAATGAGAGTGCTCTAAACTGATGAATGAAACGTAGCAAAAGACACTAAAGAAGAAAGCGAACGTCCAATTTGAATGGTCAACCATTGTTTGACCATTCAGCCATTTTATTTCGATTTTCCTTAAGAGTCCGAAAATCTTTTTTTTTTATTTTTATAAATCCAAAGTGGACAGGCTGCACTGACCGAACAAATATCAGCCCGGTGTCTTATATTGCCGGACAGAATTAATGAACATAGAAAACGACAATAGTCTTACAACATACGATACTGATCGAATCGGGCTAGACTTAAACTAACGGACACAACTTTCCTATGCGACCAATGATCAGCTCTTTCCTCTCGAGTTCGATTAATCAAGTTTTGTTCATTTGTTGCTTTGATATTGATTAGAAAATCGATTAAAAATATTTTATATCCTTCTCTCTAGCAGTCACAGCTTATATGAAATACAAAAAAAAAATGCATTTTGCGGAACTGCCCATTCCCTTTGAAGAGCAAAATCAATGTGAATGGAAAGATAATACCTAAAAGAGGCAGCAAAAATATAAGTACATAGAAATACATATAGTCACTAACTTAAAAAGGGTTTGAGAAGCAAACATTATTCCAGTGTCGAGGAAGTGAAATCTGTAGTGAAGAAGTGGCTCAAAGAACAGTCAACAGAATTTTATGGGGCAGGGATATATGCTCTCATTCGAAGGTGGAACATTGTTATTGAGAGAAACGGTGACTATGTAAAGAAGTAGGGATGTGATCCACAGAGGACCAGCTTCATTTGGATGTATGATACATGTTCCTGTGTTGGTAATTATACCTGTCCTAAACAAAATGGCATTACTTTTTGACTCACCTATGTGGAAAAGTAGGGATGTGATCCACAGAGGACCAGCTTCATTTGGATGTATGATACATGTTCCTGTGTTGGTAATTATACCTGTCCTAAACAAAATGACATTACTTTTTGACTCATCTATGTGGAAAAGTAGGGATGTGATCCACAGAAGACCAGCTTCATTTTGATGTATGATACATGTTCCTGTGTTGGTAATTATACAAAATGGCATTACTTTTTTACTTCACCACCTCGTATATATATATATATATATATATATATATATATATATATATATATTATATATATGTATGTGTGTGTGTGTGTGTGTTTGTGTGTATGTGTATTTACATATATATATATCTGTCTATAATATATATTGTCTGGGATTTAGTATGAAGCATTGGGTGTGAAATATAAGAAACTCAGTTTTTGAATAGATACATTTTGAATGAATTAAGTTTCGTTTTATTTCGTTAAATTTTCGGGGATGTTTATGCCCCTTCTTCAGAACGAATAGACTGGCTGATCTGTTCTTTATGGCATCTATATACATACTTTTTATTGATGTTGACGGCATCGTCACACCGACCTCTTTGGGTGGTATGGGGACGGTCGCTCTTAGTGACCTCCTTGCTTCTTTTTTGCGACTATTCATGTGTTTGTTTCTTGCGGGAGTTTGTCTGTGTTTTATGTATTAGCATGTTTATTGATGTGTCTTTGCTGTCATTATTGTCCGTATTGATGTTTTTTTTTGTAATTGTGGGGAATTGGGTGATCGCCCTTTGTGCCTTCTGTTGTATTGGTAGTGTTAGTGGTAGAGGAATATTTATACGGGTTGAGAAATCCTAAATCAGTGTTTAATCCGTGTGTATGTGTGCGTAAGCGTGTAACCCATTTAATTTCTGTGTGTTTGCGTGTTTGTGTGGATGGAAAACCGTATATATATTAGGTGGTCTCCGTATGCTTCTCTCGGTATATATTTTTTAAATGTTTTTTTTTTTAAAGTTGGGCGTTATTACGAAGCATTAAAAATATGTAAATGAATGAACTCGATATTATGGAGTATTGGATTCACTTATTTTTTTATGATTATTTTTTGTCATAAGTTTTCAGGTTCGTTAGATACCCTTTATCAAATGAATGTTATTCCTGTTTAACGGCTTCCTTGTCTCTGTTGTTATCGACAGCGGCAGCATTTGTGAAATATTTATAATAATGGAGAATTCCGATGTCTGCGTTCAATCCCTTCACGTATGTTTGTAATTTTAGAATCCATTTAGTTTCTGATTGTTTTCTAGATTGCGTTGTTGGAAATGCGTGTTTTATTAAAATGCATTTGAGGTGTGTAAGGTTGTGTGATAAGGTGTTAAAATGAAGTGCTATAGTGAATCCAATACTCCATAATATCGAGTTCATTCATTTATATATTTTTAATGCTTCGTAATAACGCCCAACTTTAAAAAAAAACATTTAATATATATATATATTATATATATATATATATATATATATATATTGTGTGTGTGTTGTGTGTGTGTGTGTGTGTGTGTGTGTGTGTGCATGCGTACGTGTGTATCTATGTATATATGTAACAATTCGACCAATTATTTCCCCAGAATATATCATTCAATTTTAGAAATGATCTATTTTTTGCTTTTTGTTTTTCCTTCTTTTTCTTTTCAGATCATGGAAGGTGTTTCGGTGTTTTTTGTCATCATCTCTATTATGTCATTCACTCTGGAATCGGTCGACGACTTCCGAACGCCGTTGCCCAGCAACAACAAGACGCTGACGATCCGTCAGAAGACGATGATGACCGAACCGATTCGCCTGTTCGTCGTCCTGGAAGACACGTGCATCACCTACTTCAGCCTGGAACTTCTCTTCCGGCTGCTCTTCTGTCCGAACCTGAAAAACTTCTTTAAGGAACCGATCAACTGGATCGACGTTCTCTCCCTCATTCCGTTCTACATGCGCCTGCTGCTGAGAGTGTTTCACGAGAACAGCGGCGACGCCCGCTTCTACGTCAACATGCTGCGACTGGTCCGCATCTTCCGCATCCTGCGTCTCACCCGTCACGTGACCGGCATCCGCATCCTGGCGCTGACGATCCGCGCCAGCGCCAAAGAGCTCCTCCTGCTCTTCCTCGTCGTCTTCATGGGAATCACCATCTTTGCGAGCCTCGTCTACTACGCGCAACAAATCGGCGAGACTAACGAGAACGAATTCTATAACATCCCCATCGGTTTCTGGTGGGCCCTGGTCACCATCACAACCCTCGGCTATGGCAAGATTGTTCCCAGCACCTTACTTGGCCGTCTTGTGGGCAGCGTCTGCTCTCTGTGCGGTGTGCTCATGTTGGCCCTACCCGTACCCGTAATCGTTAACAACTTCACTCTGTATTATTCACATGCCCAGGCAAAGCTGAAACTACCCAAGAAATACAAAAAGGTTCTGGTTGGGGCAGCTGATGCCCTCAAGGATTTACATTCAATTGAGGACGATCGGGAGGGTGCTCTGATGTCATCCGGGAAAGGACGAGTGAGTTTTATGATCAATGGGAGTTCCGCGTCTTTGATGGGGAAAAACAGCGATGACAGCGCCATCGGTAGTGCCGATAGTTCCACGAAACCAGGTACGTGTATAACGACTCAAGTGCCAGAAAATTAGAGTCGGCTAGAGAATAATATTTATCCACTTCTTTTTGGTCGTGGTTTCCTTCAATCCAATGCGAGTTCTTTGTGACCCCCAAAATCTCTGGGTCTTCTAGGAAAAAAAAACTATTTTAAAGAATAGATTATTTTAAAATTTTAAGAAATTAAAAATTAAAACGAAATATTTGTATTGATCGGATTAAAAAAATATAAATAATAATAACAAATAAATAGGAGAGTTTTATAATTTGCTTGAAGCATTGTGTATATATTGGTTTGGAGGTTGATTTTAAAGGCTATCACAATGTAGGTGTAAAGAATAAGGTAACAATGGTGTTGTGTGTTAACCTGTAATTTATTCTTGAATTTTCGAGATAAAATCTCTTTTTCAGAAGATCACTGGAACTGAAGACGACTTCAGTTCCAGTGATCTTCTGTTTTTTTTCTAACAGGGTCAGTTTCTTTGATATCTTTTTTAGCATAATTCTGTATTCCTGGTTCTTTTACCAAAAAACACTTTGGTACCGAGACTTATAAAAATCATTTGATATAATTATTCAGACTCTTATCTTTATAGGAAAAAAAGTAAAAATCGTTTTTTGTCGGTTCATTTTTTCATATTTCATAAAATAAAATGGGGGAGGGGGAGTAGACCTCGTAAAAAATATATACCATAATGTATTTTAGATGGTGAAAAAAGTGGACTATTTTTAAAAGTTATTGCAACAAATTTTAATGAAGCTTCCAATATATGAAGTGATTATTTTTATAAAAAATTACTTTTAATAGACCAAGGAGATTGTGTTGGCATCTGAGTTGGAGCGCTACACCTACCATCAGCTCCTTCCTTTACAGCACAAATCCCTGTTCTACTCAAACGCTGAGTTGGCGGTCCTGTTTAAAATTATCGTAATCCTTATTATTTTCAGAATAACCAAAGAAAATAATCACTTCCTATATGTGTCCAAGTTTTGGAGGCGCGTGGTGTACTGGTTAGAGTCGTAGGAAATGGACTCGTCAACACGAGTTCAAATCCTAGACGAGGCTATTTGCATTTCACATAGCGCTAATACTCTTGGGAAAGGTATGCATCCAACTACTCTCCCCCAGCTATGGGTAAATAGTAGAGTAGACTGGGCTATTTAACCTTGGTTAGGTAACCAGTCTAGGAGAAGGAATACTCTGAATTCAAACCTGTTAAACTCCGCTTAAGTAATTGACCTTGTGCCACATCCTGCTCGTTCGGAGGGGGTTGGTAAATATATACAAGAGCATCAGGAGGATCTTTCTCTTCCAGATTTGGTTCATTAATATTTCTGCTATTCTGTTTGGTCTAAATCCAAAGTTCTTTCTTTCTTTCTTTCTTTCTTTCTTTCTTTCTTTTTACCTCCTCCTCCTCCTCCTGCTGCTGCTGCTGCTGCTGCAATTCTGTTCCAATAATATTTTCTAGTCTCAGTGAATGAACTAACGTACATTGAACCTTTTGCCATTTCAGATATATTGATTTGACTGATTGAATCACAAATCGATATTTGCTTTGTAGACAGCAATTTTCATTTACTTATAACCAATTCTTTTTTTTTTTGGGGCGGGAGGGCACTCGTGGTGTAATCATTATCATCATTGGAAATAGACATGGTGATCTGAGTTCAAATCCTGGACAAGGCTAGTTTTGGCATTTCACATAGCACTAATACCCTTGGGGAAAGGTATGCATTCAACCATACTCCCTCCAGCTGTGGGTAAATAATAGGGCAGACTGGACCCTTTAACCATGGAATGGCAACTGGTCTAGGAGAAGGAAAATAGTAATTACCATTGGAATGAACATGGTGACTGAGTTCAATCCTGGACAAGGCTGGTTGCGTTTCATATAGCACTAATACTCTTGGGAAAGGTATGCATTCAACCCATACTCCCTCTAGCTGTGGGTAAATAATAGGGTAGACTGGACCCTTTAACCATGGAATGGCAACTGGTCTAGGAGAAGGAAAATAGTAATTACCATTGGAAATGAACATGGTGACCTGAGTTCAAATCCTGGACAAGGCTGGTTGCGTTTCATATAGACTAATACTCTTGGAAAGGTATGCATTCCAACCATACTCCCTCCAGCTGTGGGTAAATAATAGGGCAGAACTGGACCTTTAACCATGGAATGGCAATCCTGGTCTAGGAGAAAGAAAATAGTTATTTACCATTGGAAATGAACATGGTGACCTGAGTTCAAAATCCTGGACAAGGCTGGTTGCGTTTCACATAGCACTAATTGTTGATCCAGTTCTGACCTTTTTTTTGAAAAAATCCGCAGTAGTCACAATTGGATCGAACCCTTGTAAAATATATTATTTATGTTCTCTCTCTCTCTCTCTCCTCTCCCCTCTCGTCTCTCTTCTCTCTTTGTGTGTGTCTCTCTCAAATCATTTACTTACTCTGCCCCATAATAGTTTTGTGTATGAAATCTTCTGATAATATATCTGTTATATTCCGAGATGCAGGAATAACAAATGATAATAAAAACAGTGAAATATGTTTAACATATAACAATATTTGTTTTACTTATTCTCACCGACCGGGAATACAGTGGATGGTTTTAGATAGAATTCAACTGTGTGTATCATGTGTGTGGTCATCACGTGGGCAAAGTCCTTGTCTGCCTGACTCTCCGCTTGTCAGTCTCTGTTTCCCTCCTTGTCAGTGAGTATATCCGGTTGAATCGTTAGGAGGGAGGTAACTCTCACTAACACCTCCCCTTTTTAGCTTTTTACTCATATGATTTGTCCCGGAAATTTATTTGTAGTTGATATGTAAGATATCAATAATGATCATAAGCAAGCCCTTGTAAAATAGCCGGTAATCCTTAACTATTTCCTCATAAATTCCTACCATAAAATAAACTGAACACCTCATTTTATGTCCGTGTTTTATGCAATAAATGTTTTATTTTTCTTGCAAACCCGTTATTTTACAATACTAAATATATTTTCTTTATTTATTTTAATATTCACTTTCAATATGTAAATTCTAAAAGTTTTTTTTTTGTGAGAATGGTTAGTTTTAAAAGTGGGGGGCTTCTTTTTGTTTGTTGTTATTTCTTTTTTTTTTTTTTTGGCTTTGGTACTCTAAAATAAAAACGTCAGATTTTAATCATCGTCGACGAAAAAACAAAATTACGATCATAAAAGGAGGATCCAATAAAATGTAAAACGGGCCCCCACATTTATTGCAAAAACACGGACATAAAATGAGGGTTCAGTTTATTTTATGGTAGGAATTTACGAGAAAATAGTTAAGGATTACCAAATATTTATGATCTCTCTCACTCCCTCTCTCACAACATTTTCCCAAGTATATAAGTTCAAAAGGGACTGCCATTTGAACCCGCTCACTAAGATGTCGCAGTCCAGCACGATAGCCACTATACCATGGGGGATCACCCAAGAATTTGAATTACTGAAATAAATGCACAATCAAATCAATATCGGCAATTGTGATTTCTTGTTTTAATTCAATTCTTTATATTTTATATTTTATCAGTATCCAATTGTACAACTCAGAATGATATGGGAATCAGTGTGGTTTATATTGACGAGGTTGGTGGTGCGACTGCAGACCCCACACTATCTGAGAAAAGAGTTGCAAAAATTACTCTTGGAAAAAGAAACACCATCCACCCATTACCAAAAGAACAAACTAATCAGCAAGGTCAGTACAAGAATAAAAAGACTTTTTCATCAAAAGACTTTTTATCGAAATGACATTTTATCGAAAAGATTTTATCGGAATTTTTTTTTTATCAAACGACTTTTCATCGAAATGACATTTTATCGAATTTTTTTTATCAAACGACTTTTTATCGAAACGACATTTTATCGAATGCTTTTTTTTATCTAACGACTTTTCATCGAAATGAAATTTTATCGAATGTTTTTTTATCAAATGACTTTTCATTGAAAAGACATTTTACCGAATGTTTTTTTTATCTAACGACTTTTCATCGAAAATACATTTTATCGAATGTTTTTTTTATCAACGACTTTTCATCGAAACGACATTTTATCGAATGTTTTTTTTTATCAAAAAGACTTTTCATCGAAAATACATTTTATCGAAGGTTTTTTTTATCAAACGATTTTTCATCGAAAAAGGTAATTAAAAACAACCTTAATGCCCAAACACTTAAACCGTAACCCAATTCGCAAATAAAATTAATTCATGCACTGTAGTTAAACTGTCATGGGGGACCACCAAATAAGTTTCCGTTTTAATTTTGACAACGATTTGCAAATTCAACCGTTTCTATTCACATTTCCACCTCGTTAAAATGACTAGTTCTATTTTTAGAATATTCCTTCGTCCAAACAAACTCTTCGCAATTAATATAGATTTCATGTTTATTCATTTTTGCGGCTGTTGGGTCAGTAAAACGACGTCTGGGGTGGACATAAGTCCAAAATGAGTTATCTTTCCTTGCCGCGGTTGGTTCGGTCAATAGGTGGCGTTGGTATTTGGCCACAAGCGGGAACTACAATTTCCTGCCATTTTTTCACTCAGGCCGGCAACGAGAAAACATAGCCGAGGCGCCTGTCGCCTCAGAAGCCTTAGGGGGCTTTAACCCCTACCAAACCACCTACCAGTAAGTGACATTCTCTACGACGTGAGTCGTACGCCTATTTTCACATAATACGTTTATGTATCTATTTTATATATGAATTCCTCTTAAATGTATCTCCGTCACTTACGGAATAAATATATTATCTTTTCACACCTTTATCAGAATATTGATTGTACTTATATGTACCCACGTTGGGAGGTTACTTTAAGCCTTCCAACGTTAATATATCACCTCCCATGTTATAGTTATATGGAAGTCTAATGAGAATTGTGTATCTGTTTACACACATATATCTTTGTCATGTGTGTGTATTTCCGTCACTTACGGAATAAATATTGTCTTTTCACACCCTTGTCGGAATATTGCTTGTACTTATATGTACCCACGTCGGGAGGTTACTTTAAGCCTTCGAACGTTAACATAACACCCCCCACATGTTATATCTGATGAAATTTTATTATCATTCGATTCTTGTTTTTTTTATTATGGTTTCTTTTCTTTTATTTCTATCTTTCTCTTTTTTTTTTCACTGTCTTCGTTCTTTTTCTTTCTTTCTTTCGTATTCCCAACTTTATTTATTTTTTCTTTATTTTTTAATTTCTTATATTGAAAAAAATAAAACATTTCCTTTTGTCTTTTTTCTCATTGCAGATAACATATTTCGACGTTTATCAAACCGAGCAAATCTGATGTCCCGAAGGACGTCTTTATTTCCCAAGAATTCACCTTGAAAATTGAGGAAAATTGAAGGCTCAATAAGCCCCCCCCTTCCCAACCCCCCACTCCACAACTGAATCGCCAAAAAGACGAGATTAAAACAGGACAAAAGTCCGGGACATTTTTAAAAGTTGTTTCTCTTTATTTGCAACATAAACGAAAACAATACAAAACGGGGGGGGGGGGGAAAAAAAAAAACAACAATGAAAGAAAAAAAGAAGAAAAGTAGCGAAAGAGAGAATAAAGATAATAATAAGAAAAAAGAAAGACAATTGAAGAAAGAAGAAGAAGAAGAAGAAGAAGAAGAAGAAGAAGAAGAAGAAGAAAAGAAGAAGAAAGAAAGAAAAAGAAAAAAGAAATGAAAAACGAATGAAAAAAATAGCGAAAAGAAGAGAAAAAAGATAATAAGAAGAGAAAAAAAAAGAAAGATAATTGAAGAAAAAAGAGAAGAAGGAAGAAGAAGAAGAAGAAGAAGAAGAAGAGAGGAAAAAGAAAAAGAAAGAAAAAAAACGAAAGAAAAAGAAGAAAATAGCGAAAGAGAAAAAAGATAATAATAGAAAAAAAAAAGAAAGATAATTGAAGAAGAAGAAAAAAATATAGCTATAGAAAGAAGAAGCAGATGATGAAATGAAGAAGAATGAGAAGAAGAGAAGAAAGAAGAAGAAGAGAAGAGAAGAAGAAGAAGAAGAAGAAAAGATAACGAAGAAGAATAAAATCAAAGATACTGAAAGAAGAAAATGATAACGAAATAAGAAAAACAAAAGAAAAAAATAATGAAAAAAGAAAAAAGAATGAAAGATAAAGAAAAAGAAAAAGGAATTAGAAAATTAAAAGAAAGAAAGAAAAAAGTAAGAAAGATAAAAAAAAAGAAAAAGAAACAGAAATAGAAAAATAAGAAAAAATACGAAAGAATAAAAAGAAATAACGATAAAGAAAGAAGAAATTAAAAGAAAGACAACGAAAGAAGAAAAAAGAAAGATAAAGAAACCCAGAAAGACAACGAAGAAAGAAAATGAATGATAATGAAAGATGAAAAAAAAGGCAAGCTAAAAAATAAATAAATAAATAAAAGGGCGACAAAGAAAGAAAAAAAGAAAAAAGAAAAAAGAAAGAAAAGAAAAAGAAAAGAAAGAAAAGAAAAGAAGAAAAAGAAAGAAAAAAAGAAAAAAGAAAAAGAAAGAAAGAAAAAGAAAGAAAAGAAAAAGAAAGAAAGAAAAGAAGAAAAAGAAGAAAGAAAGAAAGAAAAGAAAGAAGAAGAAAAAAAAAGAGAAAAAAGAAAAGAAAAGAAAAAGAAAAAGAAAAGAAAAAAAAAGAAAGAAAAAGAAAAAAAGAAAGAAAGAAAAAAGAAAAAGAAAAGAAGAAGAAAAAAGAAGAAAAAAGAAGAAAGAAAAGAAAGAAAGAGAAAAAGAAAGAAGAAAAAGAAGAAAAAAGAAAGAAGAAAGAAAGAAAGAAAAAAGAAAGAAAGAAAGAAAAGAAGAAAGAAAAAAAGAAGAAAAAAGAAGAAAAGAAAAAAGAAAGAAAAAGAAAGAAAGAAGAAAAAGAAAGAAAAAAAGAAGAAAAAGAAAGAAAGAAAAGGAAAAGTTTGTCGTTGGAGATGAAAAGCGGATTGACTACAATAATCCGAATCATCGAAAATCTCATGGATAGTTTGCAATAGCAAAAAGAAAAAAAGAAAAAAGAAAAATGGTGGAAAAGTTAATCTGTATTTAGTGGCGAGTATGGAAGGTCAAATGTGTTACAAATTGCTGAAGCCAAACTGCAAATCATTACGGTGGTCATTTTCAAAATTTGGGGTGTAATCTAAAAAAAAAAAAAAAAAAAAAAAATCCATACCAGAAATTCCATTTCTGCAAAGTGATGCTTCGTTGTCTTCTCGACCAAAAGACATTCTTCCACATGCGGCATATTCACCAGAATAGACATCATCGGTTTATCCTTAATTTCCGTCAATAGACATTCCTAATTTGGTCCTAAATTTAAACGTGGGTAATCTGAACCGTAGTTACATAAATGAGAGTAACCTCCCCTTGTTTAGTTCCCTTAGAAGCCATTTGTTTTGGTCGGCCATTTTCATTTCATCCTAAATCTACACTGAAAATACGAATTTGTTCGAATCAATACAACTGTATGTTTTAACACAAAAATATCATAAAATGTGTTCTTAATAACAATTAAGTTCATTTCAAATAATGCGCAAACACAACACATTTTATGATATTTTCGTGTTAAAACCTGCATGTTAAAATAAATTCGTATTTTCAGTGTAGATTTACGGTGAAATGAAAATGGCCGACCAAAACAAACGGCTTCCTCAAAGTGAAACATACAAGGGGAGGTTACTCTCATTTATGTAGCTAATGTTCAGATTACCTAAACATGTCTCTGGTATTCAATATTTTATCAAGAACATTATTGCGTCGAAGACTCCTAATAAAATGCTCGAATATTTTCTAAAAATAAATTCAATTAAAAAAAATCCCTGAAGTTCCACTACTTCATTTATATTCACTAAGACATCTAAAAATTAAAATATCTATTATCTATTAATAATGGAGATTCGCTTCCGGTTTTTGTCTGTAACAAAAATTACGTCACTGCTTACATCACATTACCCAAAATCGTGATAACAGAATAAATACACTCAAAATTTGAACATGCAACATTAGACAGACCGCATGTTTTTTAAAACAAGTTTTAATAAATACATGACTGGTATTATATATCTATATATAGTTTGTTTTATTTTAATACATATTTAAAGTTTACATTTCAAATTGTTTTCTTTTTTAATCCTTTAATGAATTTGATGATTTTACTTACTTAGGGTACAAACTCGCTGACATTGAATTTTTTACTCCCACCCCTCAGGTAATATGTTTCAAAAATCTATTTTTACATAGCCTGGAGGGTGTTTTTTTTATTTTTGTACTAGTTATAATAATCTACATTAATGAGATGGATGTGCTTGATGAGCAGCGGAAAAAACTATTGATATTAGATTGAGAATTGGTAAGCTTAAGTCTTAAATCACCACCGTTCTCCAGGTTTAATCTATTCCTGTGTTTTGTCAAAATTGTGTTAGCATGGCTAAAACCAGCTTCAACCATATACGACGTTGCGAATGCAAGTAAGAAAGGCTCAGCTGCTGTCTTGACCTTCGACCTCCAATTGTCGAAAAAAGGGAAGTTTTTATATATAAAAAGAGAAAAGAAAAATTATCAAGCGCTCCATTTACCTTCTTCATTCTCAGCACTTATTGTGTTGGACAGTCAACAAGTGATTGGTGTCATCCAGCGCTCCCTTTACCTACACCCTCAACAAGATAAGTCTTGTAGCAAACGCCATCAATTTTGCAACCTTTTGTACCTTTTTGAATATGTTTTTTTTTTAAATCTTCAATAAGTTTTTTAATTCACAAAGATTTGATTCATATTCACCAAAAAAAAAACAAACAAAAAAAAATCTAAAAATTAAATTATACATAGAAATAGCATTGAAATTCTACTTAACAAATGTCCTGCATTTGTTAATCTTAAATGTAAACAAATTAATACTCCAGGATTTTCACTCTCTCCCCTCGTGATGCTGGGTAGCCACTTCTAGTCATAAACTGTTGCTTTATCTCTTTTTATAATGGAGATTCGGTGTCTGTCTGTCTGTAACCGAAACTATTTCTTAGTTTGTCGACCAAAAAAAAAAAAAAAACATTCTTCCTCAAATCGGATTATCATTTATTTCAACCAATAGACGTTCCTCATCTGCTCCACGTCAAACTCATCTGATGGTGAGGTTCCAGTTCTGGGGGTCTGGGGAATGTGGAACACCCTTTCATCCCACTTATTCCCAGATCCAATCTGAACCGGAGTGGTAGTACCTGTTAGAGTACCATCTATAGGTTAAATAGAAAAATATGTTTATAAAAGAAAATTGAGTATCTATTTATAATGAATTAATTTCAAAACTTTTGACGGCATTAAATGACCCACCGAGGTTGATATGCCGTAAAAAAAAAAAAAAACAACCAAAGATTTGGTCCAAAATTTAAAGATGTCTCCGGTGTTCAAACATTATAACGTCAAAGTTAAAGTAATTTTCTGAAGAAGGCGTTCAACAACTTCCGAAACGTTGACCAAAACTCGTCAGAATTAAAGGAAAATATTTCAATGATTACTATATATAATTAGTTTTCACTTACTGAGTTTGGGCTAGTCTTGTATACAACCGAAGTATGCGTCACCCAGTGAGAATCGAACTCACTAAAAGTATTCAGCATTCTCAACTCGCTAAACCTTATACCAAGCGATGAGCGCAAGTTAGTGTTGCAGGTCCATTACACTGAATAGCGAGTTCGATCCTCGTTGGATGCACCATACTTGCAACTTTGTGTCACATCCTACCCGTGGTGGACGGGTTGGGTAAACACCTACCACACGAAGAGCGCGATTTTATGGATTAGTTGTTATTAATTAACTAATATTGATGAAAAAATACTGGGAATTTTTTCATACACTTAATAAAACTCGAGAATATTTTCTTTTGCAAACATAATAACATTTTGGAATCTTTTGCTTACATCAAATAAAATTCTGGAACATTTGCATAGATTTAATAAAATAATGTTGGAAACTTTTGCATACACCAAATAAAAACCTGGATTTTTTTGCATACATTTAATACAATGTTGGGACCTTTTGCATACACCTAATAAAATGCTAGAAGGTTTCGCATACACCTAATAAAATTCTGGAATTTTTGCATATACCTTATGAAATATTGGAACTTTTTGCATACACCTAATAAAATACTGCGACTTTTTGCATACATTTAATAAAATGTTGGAAAATTTTGCATACACCAAATAAAATTCTGGAACTTTTTGCATACATTTAATAAAATACTAGAAATTTCTCTTTTGCATACAACAAATAAAATGTTGAAATCTTTTTCATACATTTAATAAAAAGTTTGAACTTTGCATAAACCTAAATAAATGCTGGGAATGTTTGCATACATTTAATAAAATGTAAGAAAATGTTCCTTTGCATACATCTAATAAAATGCTAGAAGCATTTGCCTACAACAAATGAAATACTGGAACTTTTTTTATGAACCTTATAAAATGTTGGAACTTTTTTCATACACGTAATGAAATGTTCAAACCTTTTGCATAGACCAAATGAAATGTTGGAATGTTTTGTACCTTATAAAATGTTGGAGCCTTTTGCATACACCTAAAAAATGCTGGAATATTTGCATATACCTAATGAAATGTTGGAACCTTTTACATACATTTAATAAAATGCTAGAAAATGTTCCTTTGAATAGACCTAATAAAATTCTAGAAAGTTTTGCATACAACCTAAAAAAATGCTAATAATGAAATACTGGAATGTTTTGTACCTTATAAAATGTTGGAACCTTTTTGCATATACCAAAATAAAATCCTGTTTTTTGCAGACATCTAATAAATCAATCTTTAACTTAAGTAGATAATATTGTAATCTATTACTAATAAGTTCAATCGTTAGTAGTACTCCACTCTTATAGCCTTGTGCCAGTCTTTAGGCTTGGTACTCTCCGACCTCCTGTGGAATTTACTGTGGAATCGTCCATTGTGAAATTACATGTAAATCCCAAGGATATTTTGTGTATTTTTTTGGGGGGGGGAAATTTTTTTTTTTTCCCAATAATTTGTTTTGGTATTTTAAAAAATTTTTTTTTTTGGGGGGGTGGGGGGTACTAAGGATTTTTTTTTTGGGGGGGGGGTCTTTTTTTGTTCCATGATGGCTTCCGATTACAACAAGAATGTTCCCGTGTCCGAGAAGGTTCCCGATTCCGACAAGAAATACCGAAGAAGGCCGGAGGGCACATCGGTCGAAACGTTGTACAGATAACAATGAAGATGAGGACAATAGCCCGAATAATACAAATAATACCATTGGAAAATGTATGAATATAACTATTCTCCCTCCAGCTATGGGTAAATAGTAGGATAGACTGGGTTCTTTAAACTTGGTTTGGAAACCAGTCTAGGAGAAGGAACACTCTGAAAACTTCGCTTAAGAAATTGAGCTTGTGTCACATCTTACTCATGCAGAGGTGTTGGTAAACATATATCAGGTATACTCAGTAAATACAGAGAGAAAGGCGAATGTCCGATAGCAGAATTGTAGTTAGTTGAAGATGCAGTTTTTGGGTCTTAACTATTTAGTAAAAGAAAACATATATAAAGTATACTCAGTAAATACAAAAAAGACAAATGTCCGATAGCAGAATTGTAGTTAGTTGAAGATGCAGTTTTGGGTCTTAACTATTCAGTAAAAGAAAACATATATAAAGTATACTCAGTAAATACAGAAAGAAAGACAAATGTCCGATAGCAGAATTGTAGTTAGTTGAAGATGCAGTTTTGGGTCTTAACTATTCAGTAAAAGAAATGAATCAAAATAACAGGATGAACATTTTTTTACATTTTTTATTCATCAAAACAAAGATTAACAGTTCAAGCCGTGTGAGGTACACGCTGTGGTTGGTAGTATCATGGTAGCTGGTGCGCTAACACGTTGTGCAATGATTCACTTCGTGCGTGATTTGAAGACAGCACAGATTAACGTGCAATATAGTCTAATTCGGGTACTTATGCTGTATTAGTTCAAATGCCGCTAAAGCAACCAAAGATATTTGTTGTGCAAAACGTATAGATCAGGGGTCCCCAAACTCGTTTTTAACTCGTCCACCGCTTTATGACATATTTACCTTATCATCGACCCCTACTTAAGTTTAATGAAAACATTAAATCATTTTCGAAATAAGTTATTCTACTTTTTTATTTAAATAATTAAAAAAAGTTTGCTGACATGAAAAATACTTATTTATCTATTAATAATGGAGATTCGCTTCCGGTTTTTGTCTGTAACAAAAATTACGTCACTGCTTACGCCACATTACCCCAAATCGTCATAACAGAATAAATACACTCAAAATTTGAACATGCAACATTAGACAGTTCCTCATTGTTTTTTTAAAACAAGTTTTAATAAATACATGACTGGTATTATATATCTATATATAGTTTGTTTTATTTTAATACATATTTAAAGTTTACATTTCAAATTGTTTTATTTTTTAATCCTTTAATGAATTTGATGATTTTACTTACTTAGGTTACAAACTCGCTGACATTGAATTTTTTACTCCCACCCCTCAGGCAATATGTTTCAAAAATCTAGTTTTACATCGCTCGGAGGGTGTTTTTTTATTTATTTTGTACTAGTTATAATAATCCACATTAATGAGATGGATGTGCTTGATGAGCAGCGGAAAAACTATTGATATTAGATTGAGAATTGGTAAGCTTAAGTCTTAAATCACCACCGTTCTCCTATATGTTGTTGTTGTTGTTGTTGTTGACATCCTTCCGTCTACGAGAGACGAGGGAGTAGTGTCCATTTTTTGTGGAACTACGCAGCCTGGGCGGTTTGGTATGGAGGATGAGCTGTTGCCCAGACAGCAAACCCCCCTTCTCCACACTGCCACTGTGATCCAAAGGAAAGGTAAGAAGCCAATGCAGCTTGGCAGCGGTAGTATCGCAGGAGTTGCTGGGTTGCACTGGATTTCGGCGTCACACCACATTAGGGACTCCAGCTCCGGATTTTTTTTTTCGGGGTTTACTCCCATGATCCAAGTCTGTAGTGATGGGCTTTGTTTGGTGTTAATCCAAAAGATAGGTCTTCCTGGCAGAAATATTAACTAGCAACAGATTGAAGAATTAAAATTGTTTACACCACCGTTCTCCAGGTTTAATCTATTTCGCTGTTTGGTCCAAAGTGTGTTAGTATGGCTAAAACCAGCTTCCATCATATAGGACGTTGGGAATGCAAGTAAGAAAGGTTCAGCTGCTGACCTTCGACCTTCGACCTCCATTTGATCGTCCTATATTTAAGCGACCCCCAGAGAACTCTCATCGACCTCAAGGGGTCAATATCGACCACTTTGGGGACCCCTGGATATTTATAAATCTATTTATTAGTTGGTTATTTTGTTTAAATAAATATCAGCTCTTGTGGGTCATCCAATGCCAAACATTGTTTTTTTTTTTTATATATGATTTGTAAACGAACAGTTTGTTGGTAAATATTTTTGTTTGGTTTGATTTTATAAACTGGTAGAAAGGTTGACATGTTGTAAAATCCAACCAACCAACCAACCAACCAGATGGAATTTGTGATTGACTATCAACCTTTAATAATCCATACAGCTGTAGTAAGTATTTACCCAGCCCATTTATAACTGGTCTGAATTCAGAGATTTCCTTCTCCGAAATAGGTTATCATACCAAAGTTAAAGAGCCCAGTCTGTGGGTAGAATTGTTGGATTCATACCTTTTCCAAGAGTATTAGCATTATGTGAAATACAAACCGCCATGATCAAGCAAGGTCAGGTAGGGTGGATTTTGATCGATCAGGTGCTATATGTATCACGAAGTGTAGCCGGATGTCTACCCTCTTTAAATGATCAAACCCCAGCATATTAAGAAGATGAATTATAGTAATTGTCAAAATTACCAATACTAGGATGAGTCAAACATTTTACAATATTTTGTACATGTTAATTTGTGATTTGTAAATCAAAAGACTGAAGCAGTTCAAGCAGTGTGGGGTACCCGTGGTGATTGGTAGTATTATGGTAGTTGGTGCGCTAGCACGTTGTGCATTTCTTCACTTTGTGTGTTATTTCAAGGTTGGGTTATTATGTACAAGCACCTCTCTCTTTTTTTCTTTTTTCTTTTTTCTTTTTTTTTTCTTCAAATGAAACATTTTTTGTTTACTTATATATACAGAACCGTTCGTTGCTGCCCCGCAATTTTACTACTTGTAATATTTTTACAGTGTTTTATTTCAACAAAATACAATAAAGAGTGATCTACCCTTTGTCAGATAGAGAGTATAGATAAAACCGTAGAAGCGGCCATTTGCAATTCAGCTCTTGACGTCTGAACACTACAGACCATATCTTGTGTATTTCATATGGCGCTGTGAACAGGATTTTGACTTCGAACTTCGAAAAAATAATAATGGCTACACCACAAATAAACATAGACCAACAATATTTAAGCTATTGAGGCAACTTGTGGAACTATAATAGGAAAATATCGCATTCAGGAAGGAAAGATCACATGACCACACGTCCCATGTTAGGAAACCAAGATGGCCACGTCAGTTCATCCCATGGTCACAGGGGGGGGGGGGGGGTATGTATAAGTAGCATAGAGTGATCTGCCTGTGTATTTAGGCTGAACAGAGTGATCTGCCCCTTGTGAGATAGGGAGTATAAATAAAACCGTAGAAGCGGCCATTTCCAATTCAGCTCTTGATGTCTGAACACTACTGACTACGTCTTTCGAATTTTATAGAAAGAAATGCGAAAAAAAAGAAAAAAAAAAAAAAAAGAAAAAAAAGCAACTATCAAAGCGAGGTACTGGCTATTTTAAAAGTGTTTACCGTTAACCATGTTGGCGGCCTCTGATAACTTACGGTCAAATTCTAAATTTTGTTCGCAAAACTTTGCAAAATAAAGACATAGCGTGATTTTTTAAGATAATCTCAATATACACCCCCTTAAAATAAACCCTAGTTGAGAGCGGCAGACAGACGAAAGAAATAAGCATTCTTCACACGCAGATCATGCGAGGCAAACATCCCTTGAAAAGCAATCTTCGATGGACTCATACAAATGGACACACCAGTTAAGCAGCGTTTAGCCTGTTCAATACTTAAATGGGTAACGATTTGAGCAACAGCAGGCACTGTAAGAAACCGAATATCAAAAAATGACTTTTCGGCATTAAATGACCTAAAACGGTTGATATGCCGTAAAACAAAACAACAACAAAAATAAATAATTGGATTAAAAACAAAAAATTATAAAATTTTTAATTGGTTCAGTATTTTTGGGGTCACCCCAAAGTGACATTTTCGGATGAAAATCAAATATAAGGCCGGTTTTATTTACGGGGAAACACGTTCTCTTTTACGGTATCTCTGATATATATTATAATTATAATTCTGAACTTAAACAGAAGCAAGCCAATCCACATATATATATATATATATATATATATATATATATATAATATGAAAATGTGACTTACCGGTGAATGGATGGTGGTCGACGGGATGTTAGTTATGCAAAAATTCAGAATGTAAGGCAGCGATATAACAAAAAAAGTGCGCTCAATACGTTAGGTAGAGCAAAATTATTAATACAGGAGAAGTGATACCTACTCGAGTTTCACCATAAGGATCTTCAGGGCCAAATCCTTGCGGTAGTATTCGACGAATACTACCTCATAAAGAACCGATTATCGCGAAAAGCACACACGTGTAATCGAGTGCAATTAATCAAGAATCCAGTGGATTTGGCTCTGAAGATCCTTATGGTGAAACTCGAGTAGGCTATCACTTGTATCTGTATTACAACATATATATATATATATATATATATTTGGGAATAAAAGGCCTTAAATACCATGGGTATCGTGGTTATGGACCATTTCCACTCGCGAGTATGCCCACGAGCTTCTTCAGACCACTGATATCTTATTCCCAAATAACTCTGTTTACAATAATTAAATATTGAGCTCTCATACGGAACCTGAACTCTACAACAAACTACTGATATATTATTATAATATATATATTATATATATATATATAAATATCAAATATATCAGACCACACACTAAAATATTCTGTCATTGTAGACACAACGTTTAAATTTAAACCCCCTTTTTATGCACATAGTGCGTGTGCTGATAAAACGATAATTCTTCGGATATATTTTATTTAATGCGAGTTTAATTCGTTCAACTCTTCAGTCAATTAATTGATTAAACGTGAAATAATATAAGATATATTCGAATAGCAATCGGGTTTCATTTTTTAAGCCAAATGAAATACAGTGGTACCTTGACTAACGAGTTTAATTCGTTCCACTCGTAACTCAATTTTCCTCGTATATCAAATCAATTTTCCTTATTGAAATAAACTGAAATGTCATTGATCCGTTCCAGCCTCCCCAGTGGTACCTTAACATACGAGTATAATTCGTTCCGCTCGTAACTCAATTTCCCTTGTATGTCAAATCGATTTTCATTATTGAAATAAACTGAAAAATGCCATTAATCCGTTCCAGCCCCTCCAGATACAACGGTATATAATTAAACCCTTTTTATGCATGTGCTCTGATAAAACAATTATTTTCGGATATATTTTTTATAATAATACTTGTTCCTAAGAAATACGACCGTATCATCCTGCAAACACCGTCTAGTTAAAAATGAGACCGTCCAAATGCGTGTCGTTACCTTAGATAATAATAGACCATTCCGTTTTTATTATAAAGAAAGAAAGGAAGAAAAAAATGACATGTTACTCAGAAAAATTATAATTAAGAAAGAAAAAGAAATAGAAAAAAAGAGGTAGGGGAAAATTACGGAGGGGTGAACGCATAGAAGCGATAAACGCTAAACTGTTTCAATCGGAGCATAATGAAAGATGAAAAGAAGGAAAGAAGAGAGAGAGAGACAGAGAGGAGAGAGAGAGAGAGGAGAGAGGATGAGGAGAGAGAGAAGAGAGAGAGCGAGAAGAGAGGAGAGGAGAGAGAGAGAGAGAGAGAGTTGAATCAAGTTATTATACGCAATAGTTCTTAAGTAAACACATCAAACGTAATAATTAAATTATCATACTCTGGGATATCCACAGGTCCTGCTAGATTTTATTAGATACCGTGGTACCTTGAGTTACGAAGATGTCACGTGACTGAGATCTGTTGATGAAAAAAAAAAGCTAAGGGTTAGTTTAGAGTGAACCATGGTGATCGACTGAGATTGAATGTGAATGGTGTCTGTCCCAGAAATTCTCTCGGTGCGTTGGAATCATGGGTCTTGGACAAGTAAAAGACGCGTGGATGTTTGTTTACTAAGCAAGGGTCAGTTACACGAGACAAAGAGAACTAAGAGAGGTAGTTGACGTATAGTAAAGGCAAGTAGGGGGAAACTTAAGTAAAATTGTGTGGAGGGTAGTGGTGTTATGATTATCTTCACAGAGAATGAAAATTAATAATAATAATAATAATAAATAATAATAATAATAATAATAATACCAGACTTAGTGTTGATTAACCAAAAATAAAAAAAGAAAGAAAAAAAAAAAAAAAAAAAGAAAAAAAGAGAAGGAGTACGTGTCAACTGGTGGACTTTTGCGGTTCCAACAGAATAACAGAAGGCCAAATGAAAATATGGATAAATACCTGACCTTGCCAGAGAACTGAAAAAAACTATGGAATATGAAAGTCAAAGTGATACCAGTTTTAGTTGGTGCACTTGGAACGGTCCCAAAAAGCTTGGAAAAATGACTGGAAAATTTGAAAATCAGAGGAAGAATTGAGACCATCCAGACTACTGCACTGCTGCAATCGGCTACAACACTCAGAAGAAGAGACTTGCTGTCACTCAGCCTCCAGTGAACCTCCTGCTATGGCAGGTGTGAATAAATAATAATAATAATAATAATAATAATAATAATAATAATGAACTGGAAATCAGAGGAAGAATCGAGACCATCCAGACTACAGCATTGTTGAGATCGGCTGGAATACCCAGAAGAGTCCTGGACACCTGAAATGACTTGCTGTCACTCAGCTTCCAGTGAACCACCGGCTAAGGCGGGTGTGAAAAACTCTAATGGAGTGAAAATAATAATAATAATAATAATAATAATAATAATAATAATCTGGACCTTGCCAGAGAACTGAAAAAGTTATGGAATATGAAAGTGAAAGTGATACCAATTGTGGTTGGTGCACTTGGAACAGTCCCAAAAGGATTAGAAAATGGCTTGGAAAGTTTGGATATCAGAGGAAGGTTTGATACCATTCAGAACACTGCACTGCTGCAATCTGCCAGAATACTCAGAAGAGTCCTGGAGAGCTGAGGAGACTTGCTGTCACTCAGACTCCAGTGAAAGACCATCAGCTAATGCTGATGTGAAAACTCAAAAGGAGTAAATAATAATAATAATGTACTTGGATTATAGAATGCTTAAAATTGTACAAAATATCCGACAAGAAATTAAAAAAAAAAAAGGTGAGAGAGAATGAAATCAAGATTATTATACAAACAGTATCGTATCTGATGTTGTATTTACCAAGACATAAAGGAACAATGAATGAAAGGGTAAAATTCAACCCGGATATAGGAATGGAATTCAGCATTGAAAAATGTGCAATGCTAGTGATGTAAAAGGGAGAAAGAGAAACAATGGACGGAATACAACTATCAAATCAAGAAAATATAATATATATGAGAGAGAGAGAGAGAGAGAGAGAGAGAGAGAGAGAGAGAGAGAGAGAGAGAGAGAGAGAGAGAGAGAGAGAGAGAGAATTACAAATATTTAGAAATCTTAGAAGTGGACACCATCAAACAGAGATGAAAATAAAAAATACCCCAGAAGAACAAGAAAACTTTTAGAAACCCTATTTTAAGATACTGTAGACCATTCGTAAATTTGACAAGACAGGACAGATAAACTAAACGACAATAAAATTAATGATCATTCACTAGGTATTACACCTGAGAGATGATAGAGACAGGCCTTATATATCAAGAAAGGAAGGGGGAAAAGGTCTCACCAACATCGAGGATTACGAAGATTCCACAATGCAAGGAATCGAAGAATACACAAAAATGGGCAAGGGGAGATTAATTATGGCAGCCAATAACAGCAGCTGCATGTGCAAACGTCACCATCGAAGAATAAAAACATAAGATTATTTCTTTCATTTTTCTTTTTTTTCTCTCTTTCCGTTCAAACTTCCCATAAAATGGCCCCAGCAAACAGAGAGAGAGAGTCAAGATAGGTACATAGAGAGAAGATAGATAGATAGATAGAGAGATAGAGAGAGAGAGAAGATAGGTACAGAGAGAGAGAGAGAGAGAGAGAGAGAGAGAGAGAGAGAGAGAGAGAGAGAGAGAGAGAGAGAGGAGAGATAGGTACATAGAGAGAAGATAGATAGATAGATAGATAGATAGAGAGAGAAGATAGGTACATAGAGAGAAGATATATATATATATATATTTATATATATATATATAGGAGAGAGAGAGAGAGAAGATAGGTACATAGAGAGGAGAGAGAGAAAGAAGATAGGTACATAGAGAAGAGAGAGAGAGAGAGAGAGAGAGAGAGAGAGAGAAGAGAGAGAGAGAGAGAGAAGAGAGAGAGAGAAGATAGATGGATAGATAGATAGATAGAGAGAGAGAGAGAGAGAGAGAGAGAGAGAGAGAGAGAGAGAAGATAGGTACATAGAGAGAAGATAAATAGATAGAGAGAGATAGATAGATAGAGAGATAGATAAGATAGGTACATAGAGAGATAAGATAGGTACATTGATTTCTGCTTATGATATAATGTGAGGAAAAACGTATTTGAAAGTGGTTACGTCACAATCAAACAAAATGTCTTCAGCATTTCTAAACATTACACTGCATGATATTGAGTAAAAAAAAAAAACAAAAACAAAAACATACATATATATGTGTATGTATATAATAAAGATAAACCTAATGAGTCAGATAAACCTACTAAAAGTTTCGCTTAGTGCTCTTCAGGGCTAAGATCCGTGTATGTATATATATAACTGAACAAATAATTGAGTTGGTAATAAAGACATCTAGACAAGGTTAAGATACGAAATATTTACACAATTTATGAATGAACTTATTTCAGAGTAAATCAGTTTAAGCAAATAGCGTAGATAAATAACGAACACTAAACAGTAAACAAGAATTGAACGTATGCGATTTAAATATGAAATTTGCTAGATTTATGCAATAGATAATAATAATAATAATAATAATAAAACTGATAAAATTGATAAGACCCAACAAAATAGTAAATGTAGACTTTGCGGTAATAGAGATGAGACTATAAACCATATACTCTGCGAATGTAGCAAACTAGCACAACGAGAATACAAAACTAGACACGACTGGGTTGGGAAGGTGATCCACTGGGATTTATGCAAAAAATTAAATTTTGACCACACAACAAAATGGTATATGCATAAACCAGAATCTGTTCTTGAGAACGAAACGCACAAAATTCTCTGTGACTTTGAGATAAAAACGGATCACCTTATCCCAGCAAGAAGACCAGATCTAGTGTTGATAAACAAAAAAGAAAGAACTTGTCAACTGGTGGATTTTGCAGTGCCAGCAGATCACAGGGTAAAGCTAAAGGAAAATGAAAAAATGGACAAATATCTGGACCTTGCCAGAGAACTGAAAAAGTTATGGAATATGAAAGTGAAAGTGATACCAATTGTAGTTGGTGCACTTGGAACAGTCCCAAAAGGATTAGAAAAGGGCTTGGAAAGTTTGGAAATCAGAGGAAGGATTGATACCATTCGGAACACTGCACTGCTGCAATCTGACAGAATACTCAGAAGAGTCCTGGAGACCTAAGGAGACTTGCTGTCACTCAGACTCCAGTGAAAGACCATCAGCTAATGCTGATGTGAAAACTCAAAAGGAGTAAATAATAATAATAATAATAATAATAATAATAATAATAATAATAATAATAATAAAGAAATAGATTTTTAAAAAAGAGAAGAAAAAGAAATCATCACTTCCCTTGTTTACTTTTAAAACAACGGTAGAAATGCTAAGCTTTCTTAGAGCACAAAAAAGACGTCCGTTCAGATCAACAGTGGCGTTTCATTTCGGACTTTTGCATAAAATAACCCAATAAAGGTTGACATAACGTAATATCCAAAAAACGTAACAAAACCATCTATTACTACTGAATATCCAAGTTCGATCCCTGCTGGATGCCCCATAATATTAAATATCAAACAAGAGACTTCACTTTGTTAAACTCTCTTTTCCTTTTTGTTTCCTTATATAAACGAGCTACTTATTTTTTTAAAATTAAATATTTTGATATACATGTGTTCCTCGTTGTTTAGCTAAGTTCAGCGGCAGTATACAACAATATGACTGTATTATTTGGATTATTCGGACTATTGTCCTCATCTTCATTGTTTTTCTGTACAACATTTCGGTCGATGTTCACTCCGACCTTCTTCAGGTATTTCTTGTCGGACTCGGGAACCTTCTTTTCGAACTCGGGAACCTTCTTTTCGAACTCAGGAACCTTCCCGAAGCTTCCCGAGTTCGAGAAGGTTCCCGAGTCTGACAATAAATACCCGAAGAAGGCCGGAGGGTACATCGGCCAAAACGTAGTACAGATAACAATAAAGATGAGGACAATAGTCCGAATAATCCAAATAATACAAATTATCAAGCCTCATCTAAAAAAATCAGAGAAATAGAGTATATAACAATAAAGATGAGTACAATAGTCCGAATAATCCAAATAATAAAAATTATCAAGCCTCATCTAAAAAAATTCAGAGAAATAGTATGAGTGTATTTGTGATTATTGTATAAAAGGCTAGCAAGAAACCGTGGCTTATATTTGTGACAATTTTTATCCAAAATTTGGCAGAAGCAAGATTCGCTGGATGCACCGAATGAATATAAGTATTATATTGGCTGAAATACCTGTTCTACGTCGGGTAAGCGATGAAGACTTTGATTACAGCTGGTTATAAGAACACAAAAATATTCTTAAATAAGTGATACTTAATCCCTTTGCAGGCATAGCGACATTTGTATCGTTTTCGGTAGTTCAATGTAAGGTATTTTCCTATAGGCTGCTTGTTGACCTATTCAATGTTAATGTATAGAAACATCGTACACTGTGGTGTAAGGCTGGTCTTTTCTATCCTAACTTTTCTATCCTAACTCTGCAGCTAAATCGGCTCTAGATGTAATCCCTGACAAGTTCCAGATACCATATACTGACTTGAAACCTAAAATTAATAGATTCCTTCATACAAAATGGCAGCAACACTGGAATAACTGTATCCACAATAAACTCTTCCTAATCAAACCAACTTTGGGAGGCTGCAGACCAACTTTAAGGAAGTCTAGAAAAGAACAAGTCATTATGTCCCGATTATGCATTGGTCATACAAAACTAACACACTCTTATATACTCAAATAAGAACAACAACCACAATGTGAAACATGTCAAACACCCCTGACAGTTAAACACTTATTGATGGAATGCAGATTTTTTGCTCCCATCAGAAACCATTATTTTAAAGCAAACAATATGAAGGATCTATTTGAAAATGTTAACATTGGGGATATTTTCTCCTTTTTAAGGGAAATAAAATTATACCATAGAATATAGACATGAAACAAATCAATGCCATACAATATAATCCCCAATAATGCTAACACATTGTTAAAACCAATTACTAAAAGTATATATATGAATACACAATATGTAAACACCCCAACCGCTAGGCATGATATAACCCTGGACGGGTTGATATGCCATTAAAATCAATAAACTAAACCAACCTAACTTTTAACTTAACTATTTCCATTCATGTCTCAATTTATACTACAATTTTTCATTCATCATAAACCAATTCGCACTACAATCACCAAAACTTACCAGTCTCTATAAAAAACCTACACCTAATCCCATATTTACATAGTCGTGAGGGAGGGGACGATGATTTGATTTTTTATATACATTTTAGGGATATTTTTGTATATGACACACAGAACCACCAATTCTTTTTTATAGACAGCAGCAACAGCCCCCTCCGACATCACATGACACTGGAAAAGACATAAGGATAGAAGGTCAGACTCTAGCTCAGGTAAATACCTTCAGGTACCAGGGCTCCACAGTTGCCATCAACAATAGACTCAATGCAGAGTTTCATCTCCGAATTTCAAATGCTTCCAAAGTATTTGGTCGGCTGAAGAGAAGAGTCTGATTCAACAGAGACACCTCCTTGAAAACTAAATGTGCAGTATACCGCGCCATAGTTCTCTCAACCCTGTTGTACGGTGCAGAAGTCTGGACGATATACAAAGCGGATGCCCATAGACTACATGTCTACTACATGCGTCACTTGCGCAGCATATTAAATGTCAGGTGGTGGCAACATGTTTCAAACAGGACCATCCTGAAGAGAACTGGACTCCCTGGCATGCATGAAATACTTGTCCAACGCAACCTGAGATGGGCTGGCCACTTAAACAGACTTGGGGATGAGAGACTACAAAAGCAAATTCTGTACTCTCAACTGAGAGAGGGATCACGTAGAATCGGTAGACCAAAGCTTAGGTACAAAGACAACATCAAAAGAAACCTGAAGGACTTGAATATATCCCCATAGACAGTTGGCAAGATGCAACCAGAGACCGATTAAATTGGAGGAAAATTATTTGCATGGTGTCATCATCGGATACGATGGACAGCAAGTAGTAGTAGTAGTAGTAGTAGTTTTTAGAATCTAAAAATATAAAATTCAAACTTAAAATTAGGCGTTTCATATTTAAAATGAATTTTTACAATCAATTAGGTATATAAACTGTTTTCTCAAGTCGCATATGGAGACCGCGAACGATGATATTTGTTTTAAAGAATTTCGATTTATTTCCATTGAATCAGTTTGATTGAAACGATTCAGTAATTTAAAATACAACATCAAGAGAAACCCGAAGGACTTGAATATCCCCATAAGCAGTGGGTAAGATGCAACCAGAGACCGATTAACTATTCTTTCTTCTAGCTATTCTAAGACTTCTACGTTTCTCTGATTTTTCAATTATTCGAAAATATAACATTAAATTAATGGATTCTCTTACAAAAAGTGTTTTTTCATTTATTTAAGGCTGTGGTATTACTTACGTATGAGAACATACGCACACACACGCACGCACACATGTACACATACACACGCACACAACCACAAGCCCAGAGACAGAGATATATGTCTATATGTCTATATGTACATTAGTATATGCGTGTAAAGTACTTTTAAAAGTATATATATATATATATATTATATATATATATATATATATAGATAGATAGATAGATAGATAGATAGATAAATCATCGGATACAATGGACAACACGTAGTAGTAGTAGTAGTAGTGTTTGGATAAGGCGTATCCCGGAACTCCTGCGAAAACTCCTACTAAACATGTGAGACTTTAGATTAACGAGAACAATGACTATAAAAATTCCAACACAGGCAGGTTCCTTTCAAAAGGAGAATAAAACGAAAACCAAATAAATAAACTTAAGATCATTAAAGAAAGGAACATTTAGAGTCAGTATCGGCCAATCAGCGAGGGAGTCTATACTCTTTTCACTAGCGCTAGACCAAGGAGATTGTTTTTGCGTCTAAGGTGGAACGACACACCTACCATCGGTTCCTTATTTTTACTGCACAGATCCCTGTGCAACTCATACGCTGAGTTGGCGAGGGCCGGTATCGAACTAGGAACACTTGTGGTTTCTAGCCGAACGCTCTACCGACTGAGCTTACCGGTAAAATTGGTCTCAATGCTTAGTTGATACAAGTTTTACCCGGATAAGTCAGCGATATAACAAATATAAAGTGCTCAATACGTAAGTAGAGCGAATTTATTATTATAGTATGTACAGACTATAATAATCTATTAATAATGGAGATTCGCTTCCGGTTTTTGTCTGTAACAAAAACTACATCACAGCTTACATCACTATACCGGAAATTGTCATAACATAGAATAAATGCACTCAAAATTTGAGCATGCAACATTAGACAGTCCTCATTGTTTTTTAAAACAAGTTTTAATAGATACATCCCCAGTATCATATATTTATATATAGTTTGTTTTATTTTAATAGATATTCAAAGTTAATAGAACTTAGTTTCGATTTCAAATTGTTTTTTTTTTTACTCCTTTAATAAATTTGATGATTTCATGATTTATGGTTCAAACTCTCCGACATTTAATTTTAAAGTTTTTTAACACCTCTTCAAGCAATATCGTTCAAAAATTTATTTTTACATCGCCCTGAGGGGTGTTTTTTAAAATTTTGCTAGTAATAATAATAATAATGATATATATATATATATATATATATATATATATATATATATATATATGTGAGAATGGAAAATGAATCCGACAATATGAGGAAAAATGAGTAAAGAAAAGAAAAGTAGATGGATAAAAATGAATTCATTTTTATCCATCTACATTTCTTTTCTTTACTCATATATATATATATATATATATATATATATATATAGAGAGAGAGAGAGAGAGAGAGAGAGGCAGACAGACAGGGATTGACACGCAAAGAACTGAGAGAGAGAGAGAGAGAGAGAGAGAGAGAGAGAGAGAGAGAGAGAGAGAGAGAATGAGGGATGAGGGAGAAGACATGCTTAAAAAATGAAGCTCAGAAAAACAGTCTATACATATTTCGTGGATGATAGAAAAGAATCCCCCCACCCAAACCCCCGCAAAATGTTATCCTATTGAATATTCTGTTTGTTAAGGAACCTTATCGTTATAAACATTTCTATCACTTTTTCTTTTTGTATAAAGAACAATTATATTTTTTGAGTGGAAGCGCGGTGGGGGTGGGGTGGAATGAATAAAATCTTATTATAATGGAGATTGTGTGTTTGTCTGTCTGTAACCGAAACTATATTACTATTCAAGTCACAATTCCCTTAGTTATTCACGTCACATTCTCCATGATATCAATTTTTATTTAAACCTCAATTATTAATAAAATTGTTATACATCATTAAGACTGTTGACCATATCTACATGATATTTTCCACGTACCCCACTTGTACGGGTCAGGCACAAAGGCCCTATTTATGTGGGACCACCCACAAGCCGAGACTCATGGGGTGGCAGGTGAAAAATTGCGTCGATCCCGTCGGCATTCCCCTCAAGGGGGGCGCCTCAGGCACTGGGCAATAAACCCAGTCCTGCCCTTTAAATCAGGTGTTGCCTGGGGGGATGGCCCCCTGGGATCGACGCCGTTAATTATATCAATGGTCCAGAGGCCGAAGCCACTGTTGACCATATCTACATACTAATAACTTGCAATTGTATTTATATATACAAGAAAATAGCGCTTTACAGTGTGAATTGGAAGGCTAATTTGCATATTGATCTTAAAAATTTGATTTTAATAAATATGTGCTTAGTATTATTGATTTCTAATTGTTTGGTTTTATATTAATGAATATGAGCAAAAATCTCAGGGATAAATCTTAAAAGAAATCCATTAAGAAAAAGAAATAACTGTAATATCATTCTTTACTTCCTATTTTAACTAAACAGTTAAATTAGGAAAATTTACCAATGAAAGACGGAAGTAAGGGAAAATGATGGAAGAGTTAATTTCAAAGTTGTTCTATTTTTCAATCATACCCCCTCTGTTCCAAATATTTTTATCTGAATTCTTATTCAGTTTCATTAGCCTTTCTAATTTAACATGATATTTTATTATATTAAAACTTAAATACTTGCACCCGGAGGGTGCATATATTTTCTAGTTTTAATAATTAAGTTGAGAAAAAACCAAAACTTTAAACGGACATTTGCGACATTGGATTCATTAAAATCGAATTAAACAATTCTCGACACTTTAGCGAAATTTCGTTTTTTTTTCTCATTTTTTCTTTTTCTGATAACTCGTTTATTTTTTTCTCTTTTTCTTTTTCCTTTCTTTCTTTCTTTCTTTCCTTTTTTTCTTTCTTCCCTTTTTTTCATTAATTTTTTCTTTCTTTTCTCAAAATTTCTTTTTCTCATAATTTCATTCATTCATTTTTCTTTCATTCTTTCTTTCATTTTCTGAATACTTATTTCTTTTTTCTTTCTTTCTTTCATTTCTTCCTTTTCGTTCTTTTTTTCTCATAACTTCAATAATTCTTTCTTTCTTTTTCTCATAATTTCATTCATTCATTCTTACTTTCGTTCCTTTTCTCATAATTTATTCCTTCCTTTTTTCTAAAAAAATATTTCTTTCATTCTTTTTCTTTCTTTTTCTAAGAAATTCATTCATTCATTCTTTCTTTCTTTTTCTTTCTTTGTCAAATAATTCCTTACTTTCTTTCTTTTTCTAAAAAAAATCTTTCTTTCTTTCTTTCCTTTTATCATAATTTCTTTTCTTTTTTTCCTTTTTTATTTCTTACTTTCTTTATTCTCTTCTTTCTTTCTTCCTTTCTTTCTTTCTATTCCTCATAATTTCTTTTTTTTTCTTCTTTTTTTCATTCTATTTCCCTTAATTCTATATCCTAATCTCTGATTAGTCCTTTGCTAATGGTGTGTAACCAGTTGTCTGAGTTTTAAAAAAGATCAAATTTTGGCATTCAATGATTTTGGTAAATTCTAAAAAAGTTTCGATTCTTAAGAATTCAGGAACATTTTCTTTTTTTTTTGTCTACAACTAAATGGAACTTTGACATCCATAATCAATGAAAATAATCACTTCCTATGTGTGTTCTAAGGTCGGATGTGATCGTTGTTAGCCAGATTTGTTCATCAGGGCAATTTTAGATGTGCCCACCTCGACTTCGGCTGTTTGTTGTAGAGTGAATTTTGACTTGAGATAAAATTTCTTGAAGAGGAAAAAGGCCAAAGCGCAGACGAGTCCACTACCGAGAAAAAGGAACACCCCTGCAGTGTCTTTGACGTCCAAATCGGCTTCTTTTAAATCGTCAGAATGGGGGTGGCATTTGTTCTTGTCTCTCCACCATCTGCAAAAAAAAAAAAAAAGAAATAGAAGAAAAATCAATGGAGGGTAATAAACAATAAATATGTTATTGCTTATCTGAAATTCTAAACTGAATTATTATATTTTTTTCGGATTATTATCATCATCTCAGTCGGTAGAACGTCCGCCAAGAAATCGATATATATATATTTTTTTTTTGGGGGGGGGGGGCGAATATGTGCTTAATTGAAGTCGTACCTAAGTTTGAAAGTTAATTAATAAATAATTAATTAATTAGGCAGGTATACCTATTTAAATGTAAGGCTAAACAAATCGAGAAAAATCAATCTGTATGTACATTTGGGCCTATACAGAGATTGATTTTTCTCGATTTGTTTAGCCTTACATTTAAATAGGTATGCCCGCCTAATTAATTAATTATTTATTAATTAACTTTCAAACTTAGGTACGACTTCAATTAAGCACATATTCTCCCAAAAATTGTCGGCTAAAAAAAAGAAAAAAAGCCATATCAAAACACATACCTTGTGTATTTACTTCTCACACACACACACACACACACACACACACACACACACACACACACACACATATATATATATATATATATTGGTTGATTTTGAAGGCTATCAAAATGCAGGTGTACAGAAAAAATAATAAGGTAACAATGGTGTTGTGTGTTAACCTGTAATTTATTCTTGATATTTCGAGATAAAATCTTTTTTTCAGAAGAACACTGAAACTGAAGTCGTTATCGTCTTGTTATTTTCTAGAATATATATTTCGGATTATTATCATCATCTTTTCAGTCGGTAGAACGTCCGCCAAGGAATATATATATATATATATATATATATATATATATATATATATATATAGAGAGAGAGAGAGAGAGAGAGAGAGAGGGAGAGATAGATAGATAGATAGATAGATGACCTTTTACATAAATCAGCGAACAGACCGAGATAGATAAATAACGAACTAGATAGATAGATAGATAGATATGAAGAGACTGAGATTGATAGACAGACAAACTGACAGATAGATATAAACAGATTGAGAAGAAAAATCAATGGATAATTAAAAACATGATGATAAACAATAAATATGTGGTTAAATCGAACTTAACGCACCTAAATTCCACCATCGTATGTCACACCGCCGAAAGCAAAAATATACCAAAAATCAGGGTATTAACCAAATTTAATGAAATTTTCAGTGTTGATATATTAATGAATAAAAGATATAATGCACTAGTTATTTTATTCAAAAACTTTTACATTTTTTCAGGTCAGCTAACTTTGAACCACGTATCTTTGAAAATCTGTGTTTACAACTCAAAGATACGTGGTTCAAATTTAACTGACCTGATAAAATGTAAGAGTTTTCAAATAAAATAACTGTTGCATTATATCTTTTATTCATTAATATATCAACACTGAAAATTTCATTAAATTCGGTTAATTCCTTGATTTTTGGAATTTTGTTGCTTTCGGCGGGGTGACATCCGATGGTGGAATTTAGGTCCGTTAAGTTCGATTTAACCAAATATGTTTTTCTGAAATTATAACAATAATTTGAGTTTTAAGAAACCGGAAATACCAATCCCACTATTGTTATTTATCAATAAAATAATAGTAGGACTCAATATTATGACATCTTTATAAAAATCTTTTTTTATCAGGTTCATTTTTTCAGATATCATAAAATAAAATGGGGGGGGGAGATCTCGTAAAAAAATATTTCTAATATATTTTAGGAAAAACCTATTTTAAACATAATTTCATGAATAGGTGAATAATTACCAAAATTTTCATAAAAATGTTATTCTTAGTAGATTTTTCATAGAATTTTTTTTAAAAAGCCTCTAGTCATAACTTGTTTTTGGCTACGTTAAATTTCAATTGATTTAATGGTGCGAAAATGTAAACATTGTTTTCGTTCATAATTTTCGTTAAGATGAAATTTATATTTTTCGGATTATTATCATCAACTTCTCAATCATTTTTTTTTAAGCAATTCACTTTAAACATTCAATTTACCAAATTTATTATACCGAAGAAAAAAAGTTCAGTCGGTAGAGTGTCCGACAAGGAATCACAAGGTTCCTGGTTAGATACCGGCTCCCGCCAACTCAGCGTATGAGTACCACAGGGATCTGTACTGTAAAGTGATGAACTTATGGTAGGTTTGGCGCTCCACCTCAGACGCTAAAATAATCCCCTTGGTCCGCTGTTCGGCAGATACCGACAATAGGACACTGCGCCAACTTTCCTTATATATATATATATAAAAGGAAAGTTGAGAAAGAGAGAGAGAGAGAGAGAGAGAGAGAGAGAGAGAGAGAGAGAGAGAGAGAGAGAGAGAGAGAGAGAAATAGTGTTTGATAGATGGATACCTAGTTAGATATATGCATACATACATAGACAGGTATAAACTGAAATAGACAGATAGATAGATAGATAGATAAAGGCAGAGATGGATATATGGATATAAGTAGGGATAAAATATATATATATATATATATATATATATATATATATATATATATATATAATCTCTTATATAAATCAGCGAACAGACTGAGATAGATTGATGGACAGAGAATTAGACAGATAAGTAGGAACAGTCTGATATATATATATATATAGATAAGAACAGACTAAAAAAGATAGATAGATAGATTGATAGATAGATATGAACAGACTGAGATTGATAGATAGATAGATAGATAGATAGGTAGATAGATAAGGACTGAGATAGATAAATATGGGCAAACAGAAATAGATAAATAGATAAATAGATAGATTGATAGATAGATAAATATGGACAGACAGAAATAGACAGATAGATAGATAGATATGAACAGACTGAGATAGATAGATAGATACAGAAAGACAGAGACAGATAGATAGATAGATAAATAGATAGATAGATAGATAGATATGAACAGACCGAGATACATAGATAGATAGATAGACTGAGATAGATAGATAGATAGATAGATAAAGACTGAGATAGATAGATAGATATGGACAGACTGATATATATATATATATATATATATTATATATATATATATATATATATAGATAGATAGATAGATAGATATGAACAGACTGAGATAGATAGATAGATAGATAAAGACTGAGATAGATAGATAGATATGGACAGACTGATATATATATATATATATATATATATATATATATATATATATATATATATATATATAGATAGATAGATAGATATGATCAGACTGATATAAATAGATTAATAGATAGATAGATATGAACAAACTGAGATACACACATAGATAGATAGATAGATAGATAGATAGATAGATAAAGACTGATATAGATAGATAGATAGATAGATAGATAGATAGATATTTGGCACATAATTCAAATGTTTTGACTTGTCAATATATAAATGTAGTCATAATTAATTCACTTACCTTTTATATAATTCAGCAATTACTTTTTCTTCTTTCATTCTTAATAATTCAATATTGATTTTGGTTTTAAATGGTGCTCCTTCCTTCATCACAATTCCGTGTTCTTGGAGAAGAATCGGAATTCCAGAAGTCATAGTTCCACAATAAGTTACCGCGGCGTAACTGTTTATCAGAAAATCATATACGAACGCGAATCTCGTTTGATTCGTCCTCCTCACACCCACTTCACTTTCTACTACACCCTCAGATTCAAGCATCCTCTCATATAATTGTGGGTACTGTCTCTCTATCACCCGCATAGTATTAGTGTTCTTCACAGTTCCGCAGGGTATGTCGTGGTGTATTAGTTCTTCTAGCGTACTAATTGGTTTTTCTAAATTCGGCATGGTCAAAAAAGCGGCCAAATTGGCCGTATAGGTTGAGATAATGACCAGCACGAAAAAGGTAAAACCGGCAGTCAGTATCCGATGGGAAGTTCGTTTGGGCGAGAAATCCGTTCCGCGCATCATGAGGATACCGACACTGAACCAAAGAGTCTCTTTAATTGTGAACTGGCGGGGTTCGTTCGGCAGATCAAGAATTATCAAGAGGGCACTCACTCCAACCACGGTACCGACAATGGCCAACCAAAGACGCCAGGAGAATGATACAAGGAACTGGAACATATTCTGAGAAGCTTTCGGTTTGTTGACAAGAATGCTAATACCTGTGGTTAATATTCCCAGGCTAAAGTCGACTACTTCGTCTCTCTGAGAAGTAATTGAAATTGCACCCATACCAAGAGTAGCAGTCTAGGAATAAAGAAGAGAAAAGAAAAGAAAACACAATGTTTAAACAATACATAACAATTTTGGTTAAATCCTACTTAACGGACATAAATTCCACCATCGTATGTCACACCGCCGAAAGCAACAAAATACCAAAAATCAATGAATTAACCAAATTTAATGAAACTTTCAGTGTTGATATATTAATAAATAAACAATATAATGCACTAGTTAATTTATTTGAAAACCTTTTACACTTTTTCAGGTCAGTTGACTTTGAACCACGTATCTTTGAGGCGTAACACAGATTCACAAACATACGTGGTTAAAAGTTAATTGACCTGAAAAATATAAAAGTTTTTAAATAAAATAACTGGCGCATTATATCTTTTATTCATGATTATATCAACACTGAAAATTTCATTAAATTCGGTTAATTCCCTGATTTTTAGTATATTTTTTTCTTTCATTGGGGTGGCATTTATGTCGGTTATGTAGGATTTAACCACAATTTCAATAAAACTTAATTAACGTTCCAACTGTTGTTTCTAGCAAGGGTACATACCCGCACACCTTACCTGATAGTTGGTACGGTCGAAACATTTGGGAAAATCTTAGAAATCGAGCTTTGAAAGGTATTTTTTTTTATAATATAAATTAATATACTTTGAAATATATTAATATATTAATATAAATTAATATACTTTAAAATATATTAATATATTAATATATAATATAAATTAATATACTTTAAATATATTAATATATTAATATAAATTAATATACTTTAAATATATTAATATATTAATATAATTAATATACTTTAAATATATTATATATTAATATAAATTAATATACGCTAAAATATATTAATATATTAATATAAATTAATATACTTTAAAATATATTAATATATTAATATAAATATTAAATATAATTAATAATTAAATATTATATTAATATATTAATAAATTAATATAAATTAATATACTTTAAATATATTAATATATTAATATAAATTAATATACTTTAAAATATATTAATATATTAATATAATTAATATAAATTAATATACTTTAAAAATATATTAATATATTAATATAAATTAATATACTTTAAAATATATTAATATATTAATATAAATTAAATATACTTTAAATATATTTAATATAAATTAATATACTTTATATATTAATATATTAATAAAATTAAATATAAAATATATTAATATATTAAATAAATTAATATACTTTAAAATATATTAATATATTAATATAAATTAATATACTTTAAAATAGTATTTAATATAAATTAATATACTTAAAATATATTAATATATTAATATAAATTAATATACTTTAAAATATATATATATATAAATTATATACTTTAAAATATATAATATATAATATAATTAATATACTTTAAAATATATTAATATATTAAGTATAAATTAATATACTTTAAAATATATAATATATTATATAAATTAATATACTTTAAAATATATTAATATAAATTAATATATAAAATATATTAATATAAATTAATATACTTTAAAATATATTAATATATTAATATAAATTAATATACTTTAAAATATATTAATATATTAATATAAATTAATATACTTTAAAATATATTAATATAAATATTAATATAATATATTAATATATTATATAAATTAATATACTTTAAAATATATTAATATATTAATATAAATTAATATACTTTAAATATATTAATATATTAATATAATTAATATACTTTAAATATATTAATATATTAATATAAATTATATAAAAATATATTAATATATTAATATAAATTAATATACTTAAAATATATTAATATATTAAATAATTAAATATATATTATTATATATTAATATAAATTAATATACTTTAAAATATATTAATATACTAATATAAATTAATATACTTTAAAATATATTAATATATTAATATAAATTAATATACTTTAAAATATATTAATATATTAATATAAATTAATATACTTTAAAATATATTAATATATTAATATAAATTAATATACGCTAAAATCCTTGAAAAACACGAACAAATCGGCCTGTTGTCACGCAGGTAAAAAAAACAAAACAAAAACAAAAACAAACAAAAAAAAAACAAAGAAACATACCTTAAAATTCTTGTAGAACGCCTTAAAACTATGAAATTAATGTTCCAACAGTTGTTTCTAGCAAGGGACTATACTCGCACACCTTACCTGATAGTTGGTAGGGTCGAAACATTTGTAACAATAAAACTGCTTAAGAAATTGACATTGTGTCACATCCTGCTCGTGGCCGATGGGATTGAGTAAATACACGAACGGTGAGATCTCTCTCTCTCTCTCTCTCTCTCTCTCTCTCTCTCTCTCTCTCTCTCTATATCTCAACCATTAAATAGAAGAGGGTAACAAAAGTAATTATATCATTCATCTTTTCAAAAAGGAGAATTTCTTGTATCAACTACGTCCACATTATTTGTATTTGTACTGAAATATAACAATGATTTATTGGGCTGGGCTTAACAATGTCTTTAGGGTTGAATTAATACAGCAACAAGACTTGGTTATACTTGATCAAGCTTTATTTTCTTGGCCCATATTGATTCCACCGTTGGGGGAGATGAACCCGGGAGAGCCGACAATACGTCTGCACACTTTGAAAACTGGGCCACATCTGCTAGCTAATCTAAACTATTCTCATTGCGCCCAATCACACGCCTCTAAGTGGTAATTTTCCATGGACTCACTGATTTTAAATTAACGGTATTAATCAAATTTCTAGCTACAGATCTGTTCACAATTTATAACTGCTCATCATACAATAAAACTGCTTAAGAAATTGACATTGTGCCCCATCCTGCTCATGATTTATGTTTGTTTGTTTTGTTTTGTTTTACGGCATATCAACCTCGGGGGGTTATTTAATGCCGATAAAGTTTTGAAATAAATTCATTCTTTATGCATAATACAATTTTGTTTATTAACTCATGTTTTTCTATTTAACCCATACATGGGACCCTAACAGGTACTACCACTCAGGGTCAGAGTGGACCAGGGAGCAATGGTGATGAAGGGGTGCTCCACATTCCCCAAACCTCCAAAACTGGAACCTCACCATCAGATAGAGTTTAACGTCATTCCCAGGACATATAGACCTTCAGTCACCGCCTTCTAGCACCCATATGATAAAAAGGGATTGGGGCTTGCCATAAGGGCAATAGGGTTGGGAAAATCATATAGGTGCTAGAGCTTGACGAGACCAGCCGATTGATCGGAGGGGACCTCTCCGACCGCCCGTCTTGCCCAAGATAGGGCCAAAGTGGAGTATTGCATGTCATGAACTGCTCATCCACATGGGTTCTATCCTTAAGCATCACGGGTTGCCACCCACGGCCAACAGGTGGCCTCATTGGAGGAGTCTTACCTCTCTGCAGAGGTGCAGTCGGTGCATTCTAACACCCCAGCCAACAGGGCGTTCATGATTGAGGGGATTTAACTATTTATACTTACTCCATTGCGAACGGCTTCCACCATTCCAGTCCAGTTTCCGGTTTCCAGTTGGATGCCATATTCGTTTGACTCATCGTGAATGATGTCGTATTCAAACGATAAACTTTTGCTGAGTATTTCCAGAAGATCGATCGTAAATCCTTGCCACTTGTTCGTTTCATCTTTGAATACAAACGGTTTCTCCTGATTAGAGAAAAGAAAGAAAGAGAACACTCAGATTTATTTATAGCAGATTTATAACAAAAGAGTTGAAATAGAAGAGAGAAATCGGTGGGATTCATCTTTTACCAATACCCGGATGAGACAAACAAAAAGAAAAAAGTTAAATGTTTTCGTTACATTATTTACGAAATATTTCATAAAGAAGAAGAAGAAGAAGAAGAAGAAGAAGAAGAAGAAGAAGAAGAAAATGAAAATTCCTACCTGGACAACCATTATTTTAACTCTCTTTTCAAACATACCATCAGTTTTAGTGGTATCACCGGTTCTATTTTCAATAAACTTGAGTCTGTCTTCAGTTGTAGCGCCATCTAACTTCCATTCAGCAATCTAAATGAAAATAAAGGGAGATTATTCAGTTATTCATTAATCAAAACTAACAGATATCATTTTATTAAAACTTATCACCTCTTGAATTTCTTGAATTTCTTATTTGTAAATTGGTGTAATTGTCGCAAGAAAACTTCAACAATTCATTTTTATTCATTTTTATTGGGTAAATAAAAATACAAGATACAATTGTTTTAAAGTTTTGCAATATTTCAAGCTATATAGTAAATTCAGTGGGGCGGTCTAATGTCGCTATCAGCCATAAGGGCATACGGTCTGTTTGTTGTTATTATTCTCTCAAAAAACGCCCCCCTTACCTATTATGGTAGAGGCGTGTAGTATCATTTGACAAGCTTAATTTCGCTAAGGATTGTTAGCTGTGTACTGTGGTCAAGGCGATATAGTGGTTCACTATGCTCGCTGAGGTCCCGGTTTCGATTTCTGTCGGAGGGAAATCGTTAGTATATGTCGCTGATGAGACTTAACAAAGTCGAAACAGTCTGTACGACATTCTACACACCGAGCGATCCTTTGCCGGGATTACACTTGTCAATTTCATTTTCTATAAGAAAAAGTATCGAATTTTATGCGATACATGCGTTGTAAGTGCCTTCAAGTAAAAATTTAATATATATATATATATATATTATAAAATGGGTACAAGAGACAACCTACTCGAGTTTCACCATAAGGATCTTCAGGGTTAAATCCACTGAATCAACGAACATTTTAATGCAATGACCACACACGTGAAATCGACTGCTATTAATCGGTGTCTCGATTAATTCAGTGGATTTAACCCTGAAGATCTTTATGGTGAAACCCGAGTAGGTTATCTCTTGTACCCATTTTATAATAAATTTGCTCTACTTAGTATTGAGCACTTTGAATTTGTTATATCGTTGACTCACCCCTCTGAATTCCACACTTACTAACCATCGTGACCAAATTCACCGGTAAGTCAACTTTTCCTTTATATATATATATATATATATATATATATATATGAAAGTAAAATGGAAGTGAATCTGACAGTATGTATATAAAGTTTTTACAAAACACAAAATATGTTATTAGTTTGCTGACAGATCTGTTTCGACCTTTTGATAAAGCGGTCTTTTTCAAAGCAACTATATTTATGAGGAAAGACGGAATAAATAAACCGTTATTCACGAGGTACAAACAAACGCTCTCGTTCAGGGCTGGAATTTAAAAAAAAAAAATTGAAAATGTGTATTTTGTGATAAAAATAAAATAAAAATGCTTCTGAATTTTTAAAAATAAAATTTATTTTATTTTTAACACAAAATACGCATTTTCAAAAATATATAAATATAGTTGCTTTGAAAAAGACCGCTTTATAAGGTCGAAACAGATCTGTCAGCGAACTAATAACATCTTGTTTTTCCTAAAACTTTTATATATATATATATATATATATATATATATATATATATATATATATATGAGGTTAAGTAAACAAACAAATGTGTTTATTTTTATATGGCTTTAAGCCGACAATTTTTGGAGGATATGTGCTTAATTGAAGTCATACCTAATTTTGAAAGTTAATAATTAATGAATTTAGGCGGGCATATATGTTCAAATGTAAGGCTAAACAAATCGAGAAAATATCAATGTACATTCAGGGATTGACATTTTCTCGTTTAGCCTTACATTTGAACATATATGCCCGCCTAAAATTCATTAATTATTAACTAATTAATTTTCAAAATTAGGTATGACTTCAATTAAGCACATATCCTCCATATATATATATATATATTGATTTTTTTTGTCACGGTGCCCAATCAGGATTTTTGGGATATTAAATTAAAAAGACAAACGAAATTAAATAAGAATACATATAAAAAGATTCCTCTTATTTTAATTATATTTTGATTCGTTTCTATATAAAATCATTCATAGGATTGAGTTTAATATGTTAGAGAATAAAACAAAATGAAAGTTAAATCGAACTTAACGGACCTAAATTCCACCATCGTATGTCACCCCCCAAAATACCAAAAATCAGGGAATTAACCGAATTTAATGAAATTTTATTGATTGACCAACGGCTATCACGATCCTTCCGTGTGGCGTTATAAAAAAAAAAAAAACACCACGAGACGCGTGTTTATAACGTTAAAAATATATATATATATATCTTTGAAAGAAAGGAAAAAATAAATAAACAATCATTCTGTAATAAATTTATTTCGACCAAAACTTAAAAGGCTTTTAGAAATCTAAAGAAATTTCCAAAACTCCCTAGAAGTTCAATCTCATCTGAAAGTCACAGATAAAAACCTTTAAGTTTTGGTCGAAATAAATTTATTACAGAATGACGGTTTATTGAGGTTTTCCTTTCTTTCAAAGGTAAATATTGCTCTGTATTTGATCTAAAATTAATTATTATACATTGAGCTCTCTTTAGGGATTTATAAAAATATTTGTATTTGCACCAACTAAAACATTCAATAATTATACAGTGAGGTTTTGAAGATCCCATGTAGAATCATCCCTTATTACCAGTTTTAGACACCTTATATATATATATATATATATATATATATATATATATATATATATGGTAAAGAAAGAGGGGGAAAAGGTGGACAAAAAGAGCAACTCAAATAAGTAAATGTCGGAGATATATTTCAGTTATTTAGTTGCACTAATAAAAGACTAACTAAATAACTAACTAACTATATATAAATATATATATAATGATAATTTCTCCGGAAATTTGATCTCTCAGTGACCGAATGATACATACATTCGTATGTATTTAATAGTTTAAAAACACCAGTCCCCGCATCAGCTGGCAGTGGGCGAGGGGATAAGACATCGGACTACCATGCGGTCAGTCTGAGTTCGAACCCTACCCAAGGATAGTTGTGTCTAGCCACACTGAAGAGGCATGATATGCCGAAACACGTGTCTGTGGATGACTTATTAATTAATATATATATATATATACATATACATATATATATATACATATATATATATATATATATATATATACATATATATATATATACATATATATATATATATATCATTTCCCCGGAAATTTGATCTATCTGTGGCCTTAAAATACATAAACAAACCAATGTACTTACTAGTTTAAAAGCACCAGTCCCGCTACAGCTGTCAGTGGCTGAGGGGATAAGATATCAGGATGACAAACGGTCAGTCTGAGTTCGACCCTAGCCAAGGATAGTTGTGTCTGAAGAGGCGTGAAACGCCGAAACACGTGTCTGTGGATAACTTGTTTATATATATATATATATATATATATATATATATATATGAGTTTCTGCTCTGTATTTAATCTAATTTATTGATTATTATAAATTGAGCTCTCTTTAGGGATTTATAAAAATCCTTGTATGAATATGTTTGCACCTACAAGAGCATACAGTATGGTTGTACAGTGAGATTTTGACGATCCCAAATAGAATCATCCCTTAGAATCAGTCAATTAGATTACCTTATATATATATATATATATATATATATATATGTATATATAAAGTGTTGTTATGGGTCCAACGGGAGAAAATTAGATATTCTATAAAAAAGGTTTGCAAAAAAGATTTTTAAAAATATATATATATTATTAACTTACATATGCGACACGTGTTTAAGATCTGCTATCTTCTTCAGGCATTGAATAACTATATTTTGGCAGAATATGTATATGTGTGATATCTGATATTTGATAGGTTGTGTGTGTTTTTGTAACTTACTTTTTGTTTATAATGGTTGTGTAATAACGGTTGAACGCTACGTTATTTTTCTCTCAATCCTTGCGTGCGACTTACGCGGGAAAATTGAGAAAAAATATATTCAAGCAATTTTCTTTTTTTTGGGGGGGGGGGCGTTACTAGGTTGCTAGTGTATGCTTGAAAAAAAAAGATTCAAATGAGCTTCAAGTTCTGTAGGCACATATATATATATATATATATATATATATATATATATTATATAGATAATATTGATGATATATTTAAACAGTGCTCAACATCATAGATAGAGAATTTATATCTATGTTAATGTAGCGTTGACATCAGGTTACCAGCTACCGAGCTACCAACGGTATCTCGACTATGCGAGATTCAGATCCTGTGAGAAAAGGATTCAGCGGTGGAGCTATATACGTACATACATACAGCGTCTGGCTAATCAAAATCCCCCTCCTTAAAGGACCGAACCCCAACATATATAGCTCAACCACTGAATCCTTTTTCCACTTTGACTTAAGATCGTATAGGCGCGATACTGTAAGTAACCAGCGACGTTGACTCCACGTCCACGTTAACTTGACTTGCTGCTTCCTCGTGAAACCAACGCATCCTATCTTACATGATTTGCTCAGAGATACTAATTGCTAATAGGTACGTGTCCTGCG
>CM042175.1:53227640-53262640 GCA_023376005.1 Doryteuthis pealeii | reverse complement strand
GTTAGTCTTTTTAATTTAATATCCCAAAAATCCTGATTGGGCACCGTGACAAAAAAAATCAATATATATATATATATATATATGGAGGATATGTGCTTAATTGAAGACATACCTAATTTTGAAAATTAATTAGTTAATAATTAATGAATTTTAGGCGGGCATATATGTTCAAATGTAAGGCTAAACGAGAAAATGTCAATCCCTGAATGTACATTGATATTTTCTCGATTTGTTTAGCCTTACATTTGAACATATATGCCCGCCTAAATTCATTAATTATTAACTAATTAACTTTCAAAATTAGGTATGACTTCAATTAAGCACTTATCCTCCAAAAATTGTCGGCTTAAAGCCATATAGAAATAAACACATTTGTTTGTTTACTTAACCTCATATATATTATATATATATATATATATATATATATATATATATATTCTTGATAGGCCATTTAATAAAGTTTAGCTTTAGGTTTTTTTTTTGTCACGGAGGTAAGGATCAGGATTTTAGGGATATTTAGGTGGGTTATGGCCCCTCCCCTCCCAAAAAGGTCAGGACCCAGACAATATTTCAAGATTTTACTTACCGGATCAACAAATACAAAGATCCTGAATTCGTCTTTCAACAAACCAAAATTACTGGCCTAAAAAGATTTCAAATTAAAAATAAATGTAAGAATTTAATCCACAGTTTAGGAATTAAAAAATTATAATTGTCACTGAAAATTATTTTTACTATAAAAATGCGTTGGTTTTATTATCTTTATTATAAAAATGAATCGGAAATGATTTTTATTGTAAAAATGCATTGGCCAATAATTTTTACTATAAAAATCCATTAGAAATGATTTTTACTATAAAAATGCACTGGCCAATAATTTTTACTATAAAAATGCATTGAAATGATTTTTACTATAAAAATGAATCGGAAATGGAAATGATTTTATTGTAAAAATGGATTGGCCAATAATTAAAAAAAAAAAAAAAAAAAAAATGCACTTGAAAAGATTATTACTATAAAAAATGCATTGGAAATGATTTTTTACTATAAAAATGCAATGGAAATGATTACCACAATAAAATACATTGAAAAATAATTTTTTATTTTATTTTATTTTATTTTATTTTATTTTATTATTATATTATATATATATATATATATATATATATATATATATATATATATATATATATATATATATATATATATATTATATATATATATATATATATATATATATATATATATATATATATATATATATATTATATATATATATATATATATATATATATATATATATATATATATATATATATATATATATATATATATATATATATATATATATATATATATATATATATATATATATATATATATATATATATAGATAGATAGATAGATAGATAGATAGATAGAGCGTGGGCTAGTGGTTAGAGCCGTGGAAAATGGACTCGTCGATTCGAGTTCAATTCCTAGACGAAGCTGTTGGCATTTCACTTAGCGCTAATACCCTTGGGAAAGGTATGAATCCATATATTCTCCCCCTAGCTATGGGTTAAATAGTAGGGCAGACTAGGCTCTTCAGCCTTGGGTAGGTAACCAGTCTAGGACAGGGATAACTCTGAATTCAAAATTCCTGAGGTCGGTCATTGATTGTTTTTTTGGGGGGGCAACCTTTGATGCACCAATTCTTTCCTATCGACTGTGCCAAAAAGCGTGGATGGTCAAACACAAGCCTTCACCACTATAAACAAATCCCTGTGTGGGAGTTATATATATATATATATATATATATATATATATATATTATACTATATTATACTAAACTTATCGGTAAACCCTTGTTATAAGAAAGAAAAAAAAAACAGCAAATAATTTGTTAGTAAAAATATGCTACAAAACCTTGCCTAGGAAAAATGAGAAAAAGAAAAGACCAAGATAGTGCTCGATACCCAAGTAGAGCAAATAATAATATTAATCATAATACAGTATATACCTACTAATAGTTTCACTTACTAGCTCATCAGTACAAGAATCTGACAGACTGGAGCGGGGGTAGAGTGGCGATGAGATAGGCAGATGGATTCTTACTTTTCTTACTTGTTCGGTAAGTACCACCAATTTTCCCTGTGAAATTAATCCCGCCCCCCCCCCTATATTTAACACAATAAAACTTGCATAAAGATTAATATTATCTAGAAAATTCTTTGTCCATTTGAAAGAAGAAACATTAAACAAATTCATGATGATTTTTAAAAAAGATTTTTTCTGCTTACGGAAATAAGGAAAATTATGAACGAAAAACAATGTTTACAGTTTTGTATCGTTAAATCAATTGAAATTTAACGTAGCCAAAAACAAGTTATGACTAGAGGCTTTTTAAAAAATTCTATGAAAAATCAATTAATGGTCCGATTTTCACGAAAATTTCCATAATTACTTACCTTTTGATGAACATATGTCTGAAATAGTTTTTTTCCTAAAATATATTGGGGGAAATATTTTTACGAGGTCAACCCCCTATTTTATTTTATGAAATATGAAAAAAATGAACTGACAAAATTGTACAGTTATCCCATGAATTTCGTTTCGTGGGTGGTCCCGCATTAATTGACCTTGTGTCTGACCGGAATGGTGGTGTGCTGGAAAATAACTTCGTAGTCGTGTCACTACTAGTAGAGTAGCTAGTCATACGGTAGGAAAACTACACGTAATAAACTTTTTTTGGTAATCCTTAAATTGTTCCTCGTAATTTCATACCATAAAATAAACTGAACCCTCATTTTATGTCCGTGTTTTTGCAATAAATGTTTTATTTTTCTTGCAAATAAAAACTTTTAGAATATACACATTGAAGTGAATATTAAAATAAATAAATAAAATATATTTTGTATTGTAAAATAACGGGTGCAAGAAAAATAAAACATTTATTGCAAAAACACGGACATAAAATGAGGGTTCAGTTTATTTTATGGTAGGAATTTACGAGGAACAAGTTAAGGATTACCCCTTTTTTCCCCGGATTTTCAATGTGAGAACACTTACCTCCGAGAGAAAGACCTGACTAAGATTATGTCTGTTTTCCCGTGGACTACAAATAACATGAAGTGTTTGAGTCATATAGAGGGCGTTCCTAATAACAGAACGAATTCTTTCTCTTATTTTCATGGGGTCTGTATTGATCATGTATTTCACAATAAACTTCCCAGCGTACATCATTTGGTTGGCTAAATCTTGGCATTCTGTAAAGACAAGAAATTAAATACGAGGGTTAGTTAAAAAATAATGCCATTTTGTTTAGGACAGGTATAATTACCAACACAGGAACATGTATCATACATCAAAATGAAGCTGGTCCTCTGTGGATCACATCCCTACTTCTCCACATAGGTGAGTCAAAAAGTAATACCATTTTGTTTAGGACAGGTATAATTACCAACACAGGAACATGTATCATACATCAAAATGAAGCTGGTCCTCTGTGGATCACATCCCTACTTCTCCACATAGGTGAGTCAAAAAGTAATACCATTTTGTTTAGGACAGGTATAATTACCAACACAGGAACATGTATCATACATCAAAATGAAGCTGGTCCTCTGTGGATTACATCCTTCCTTCTCCACAAAGGTAAGTTAAAAAAGTAATACCATTTTGTTTAGGACAGGTATAATTACCAACACAGGAACATGTATCATACATCAAAAGGAAGCTGGTCCTCTGTGGATTACATCCCTACTTCTCCACATAGGTGAATCAAAAAGTAATGCCATTTTGTTTAGGAGAAATATAATTACCAACACAGGAACATGTATCATATATTAAAATAAATAGTTCATATATTTCATTTTATTTAATTTCATATTTAAAAACTATGAAATATAGTTTCCGCTAATCATTTATTAATTTAAATCTGAATAAATAACTTATGTTCTCCTTTTTTTAATTAATAATTAAAAATAGTCTCTTTTATTTTACAACTGAAAAAATGTTTTTTTTTTTTTCAGTTGACTGTTATTATCTCAAATTCAAATATAACTTAAATTACATTTAAACCGGAAATGAAACAGACATATGTGTGTGTTTATCAAAAGTTGTGAACATTTCTACTCACCATAATTGTCTTCGATATTAGCTGGCATCACCATAACACCACCCTCCCACTTGTTGTACGAAAACAAATCAACAACGGCTTTATTCTGTTCGCGCAACGGTGGTCGAATATCGATCGTACTATTCCAATAGGTCATATCTTGTGTCCGGCTACGGTCAGTCCATTTATCTCCCTTCTCATCGGTCAATATGTAAGGCATTTTCAATTCATCCATCACCATTGCCAGACTCGCATAATAAGGACCGATCATTAGGATGGTTTCAGTGAAGGTGCTCGAACCAACTGGTAGACATTAAAAACAAAAATGAATAAAAAAGAAACTTCAATTATGATGAAGGCTTTGTTGGTTGCAATGCTATTGTGTAAATAATAGTCATTGTATAAAGATGATTATTTTTTAATCATCTCATGCAATTGATCGTGTGTTATGGGTGCTCCACAAATATGACCTTGTGCCAAGCTTGGTTATATTTAAAAAAATCTATTATAATTCATGAACCAACCGACAACAATGAAAAATCATTATTTTTAATCATCATATGATGAAAGAACATAAAGGTGTGTTTCAAACTACGAATATACAACAATTAACAACAAAGTCTCTTCCTCTACCCAGGTGATGCTGGGCAGTCGCTTCTAGTAAATATCATTGAAAATCATCAAAGAATCCTATTAAAAAAAATGACTCACGTTCTTGTAGTATATCTGATCAGACTACGAAAATACAAAAATGAACAACAGTCTCTCTCTGTACCAAGGTGATGCTGGGTAGCCGCTTCTAGTACATATTAAAGAAAATCATCAAGGAATCCTATCAAAAAGACTCACGTTTTTGTAGTATATCCGGATCAGACTACGAAAATACAAAAATGAACAACAAAGTTTCCCCCCTCTACCCAGGTGATGCTGGGTAGCCGCTTCTAGTATATATTAAAGAAAACCACCAAAGGAATCCTATTAAAAAAATACTCACGTTCTTGTAGTAAAGTACTTTTTATCGACATCCAACCACGTGTCGGCATGAAAAAGCGTTCTTCATCCATCATTTGATTATAGGAAATTGTTACTCGACATTTTTTCAGAGCTGTGAGATTTTGCGCAAAATGTTGTTGAAATGTCGACGTTTCTTTTACTCCAGTCACCAAAGCTGAAAAGAAAAGAAAAAAAAACAGTGACAAGATAAGAAGTTTATTAATAATAATTATCGTTAGTTATGGGTGCTCCGCAAATATGACCTTATGCCAAACTTGGATCTGTTGTAATTCATGAACCAATCAACAATGATATTTGAGACTGCAAATAAAGCTGTTAATAACATTAACAAAGCAGTACATCTTCTATTAATAATGGAGATTCGCTCTCTTTTTGTCTGTAACAAAAACTACCTCACTGCTTACGCCACATAACCCAACATCATAACATAGAATAAATATACTCAAAATGTGAGCATGCAACGTTAGACGATCCTCATTGTTTTTGTTTTTTTTACAACAAGTTTCAATAAACAGATGCCCGGCGTTATATATTTATATATAGTTTGTTTTATTTTAATATCTATTTAGATTTATCAAAGTTCAGAAAATAGAATAAGGCTGTTTACTATTTCTCTGAATTTTTGAGATGAGGCTTGATAATTAGTATTATTTGGATTATTCGGACTATTGTCCTCACCTATATTGTTATCTACACTATTTCTCTGAATTATTGAGATGAGGCTTGATAATTTGTATTATTTGGATTATTCGGACTATTGTCCTCATCTTTATTGTTATCTACACTATTTCTCTGAATTTTTGAGATGAGACTAGATAATTTGTATTATTTGGATTTTCAAACTATTGTCTTCATCTTTATTGTTATCTACACCATTTCTCTGAATTTTTGAGATGAGGCTTGATAATTAGTATTATTTGGATTATTCGGACTATTGTCTTCATCTTTATTGTTATCTACACTATTTCTCTGAATTTTTGAGGTGAGGCTTGATAATTTGTATTATTTGTATTATTCGGACTATTGTCCTCATCTTTATTGTTATCTACACTATTTCTCTGAACTTTTGAGGTGAGGCTTGATAATTAGTATAATTTAGACTATTCGGACTATTGTCCTCACCTATATTGTTATCTGTACAACATTTTGGTAAATATGTATAGCTTATTCTGGCCATGAATGTATCTATCCAAACTCTCCACCACAGACAGAATGTAAGGAGGTCAAAAGTTATTAATCAGAGTAAAGCAGGTTTAAATTCATAGTTTTCCTTCTCCTAGACTGGTTGCCCAACCAAACCAATTCTGACCTATTTACCCATTGCTGAGGAAATTCTGTCCAAGTAACTTTTGAGAGCACCTTGGCTTTGGACAATGTTGCAATGAAAAGGTTAATTCTTTCCAGATAACAAGAGAAAACCAATTTCATCAACAAACACTGGCGTCCCATCATCGTGTAATGTTTAATAACTTAATCTCGCAGATCTATGACTGAATAATAAAGTTTAGATTTATCAGAACTGTTTCCATTTCTAATTTTTTTTTCTTTTTTTTTTTTTTACTCCTTAAATAAATTTGACGATTTTACATACGTATGGTATAAAATATATGGCAATGAATGTTCAGATCCCATCCCCTCAGGCAATATCTTTCAAAAATTTATTTTTACATTGTCCGGAGGGTGTCTTTTTATTTTGCTAGTTTCGTTAAAGAAGGACACATTTCGAAATTTTCGCGTAAAAATAGGCACATTTCGTCACTGTTTGATGGCTCCACGGACTGGCGCATGGTATGTGACTTAGAACATCAACTCGTATTTCCAACTGAAATAACGTTAACGTACAAGCGTTCTGATATTGTAATCTGGTCTATAAAAAAAAAAAAAAAGCGAAAACAATGCATCAGAAATGGATGGATAACGGATGTATTTCCTATCAAAGTCGGATGCCGGGGATTTATTATCAAGTCAGCCGTGGCATTTTTTACTAAACTTGGACTTTCTCCACCAGACAAGAGGAAATACACCAAAAAGATTCAGGACAAAGCTCTAACCACATCAACGTGGATGTGGCAATCCCACAATGTGACAACAAACCAACAAAGTCTGATGGTATCGTGAGATACTGCTGGGTGCGCTCTGGATTAGTGGCAATGATGCTTCGACCCCGAAACCATGCCTGAACCCAGAGTCATCATCTGATGAAGGCTTTATTGGTTGCAATGCTATTGTGTAAATAATAGTCATTGTATAAAGATGATTATTTTTTAATCATCTCATGCAATTGATCGTGTGTTATGGGTGCTCCACAAATATGACCTTGTGCCAAGCTTGGTTATATTTTAAAAAAATCTATTATAATTCATGAACCAACCGACAACAATGAAAAATTATTATTTTTAATCATCACATGCCATTGATTATGTGTGCTCCGCAAGTATGACCTTATGTCAAACTTGGTTATATTTTTATTTTTAAAAATCTATTGCAATTACATATTCTTTTAACTTTCAATCGTATGTCCCTCCGCCGAAAGAAAAAAAATACCAAAAATCAGGAAATTAACCGAATTTAATGAAATTTTCAGTGTTGATATATTAATGAATAAAAGATATAATGCACCAGTTATTTTATTTAAAAAACTTTTACCATTTTTCAAGTCAGTTAACTTTGAACCGCGTATCTTTGGGGCGTAGCACAGATTCTCAAAGATACGTTATTCAAAGTTAACTAACCTGACCGACGGGTTGACATACGATGGTGGAATTTAGGTTCATTAAGTTCGATTTAACCTAGTATTTTTTGTTTTAACAATATAATATACTATGAAAAACATGTGCCCTCTGGGCGCAAGTATTTAAGTTTTAATGTAATAAAATATTATTAGCAGACCTGTGGATATACAACAATATGATCATTTAATTATTACAACGTTTGATATTTTGACTGAAGAGCTATTGCAAATAGTTCAATATGTAAACAGTATAATACTCTTGGTTTAACTATCTCTCACTCTTTCTTAAAAGAGAGGGGGGGTGTAAAGTATTTATATTAACTAGCAAATATATGCACCCTCCAGGTGCAAGTATTTAAGTTTTAATGTAATAAAATATTGTATTAAATTAGAAAGGCTAATGAAACTAAATAAGAACACGGATAAAAAGATTTGAAACAGAGGGAGTATAATAAACAGATTTGAAACAGAGGGAGTATAATAAAAAATGGAACAACTGAAACTTACTCTTCCATCACTCTCGTCTTTCATTGTTATTTTTTCTAATTTAAGTATTTAGTTAAAAGAGGAAGTAAAGAATAAAATTACAGTTATTTGTTCTTGTTAATGGATTTCTTTTAAGATTCATTGAAGAGATTTTTGCTTATATTCATTAAAATAAAACCAAACAGTTAGAAATCAATAATACTAAGCACATATTTATTAAATTCGATTTTTTAATATTAATATACAAATTAGCCTTCCCGTTCACACTGTAAACCGCTATTTTGTTGTATATATAAATATAATTGCATGCTTTCAGTATGTAGACATAGTATTAATAATGTAAGACAATTTTATTAATAATTGAGGTTTAGATAAAAATAAAATCATGGAGAATGTGATGTCAATAACTAAGAGAATTGTGACTTGAGTAGGAATATAGTTTCGGTTACAGACAGAAAAACACACAATCTCCATTATAATAAGATTTGTCGATAAAAATCTAGGAAGAGGCGTTTAAAATATCTACATTCATTTGCCGACAGAAAAGTGACAAAAACTCGAAACATAGCATGAATTAATGCAGGAGGCCGGGACGACATAAGATCAAAATTACCAAAATATAATTGTATAATAATCTTATTATTTGTATTATTCGGGCTATTGTCCTCATCTTTATTGTTATCTGTACAACGTTTCGGCCGATGGGAAATAACTGAAGAAGGCCGGAGGGCACATCGGCCGAAACGTTGTACAGATAACAATGAATATGAGCACAACAGTCCGAAGAATACAAATAATACTAATCATCAAGCCTCATCAAAAAAATTCAGAAAAATAGTATAATAATCTTAATTATACAAGAATCATAGAGTCTTCCGAGACTGCAATTCCGATAAGATAAGAATTATCTTAACTATGAGGACCTCTGGATTTTTTCAAACTGTTGTTTCTTCATAGTTATAGGAAAAGATTGAGGCAAATCTTCGAAGTCAGGGCTATTAGTAACACAGAGAATGTTAATTATAGACCTGGTTTCTTATATCCTCACATCAAGGTAAATCAATAATTAAAAGCTACAATACTACAAACCCGGCCATAGCAATAACAACACAACATAAAACACACACACACACGTACACACACACACACACACACACACATATATATAATATATTTATATATATATATGCATGTGTGTGTATGTATGTATATGTGTATGTGTAGGCTAAATAGTTTAACAATTAATACTTCTCTCGTTTTTATACATTGATATTTATATGGACTACATCACACCTTTTCAACATCTCCTCGTGGGCCAATCACGTTAGGCTTTTCGATTTCACTTGTTCCTATCGTTAATTTTCGCTTTCGTACGCAGTAATCACGTCATCAACATTCAACTACAAACGCCAATCAACGAACGGTAACGAACCTTTTTTCCACACATTTTTCTAATTCAACGCATACAAAACATCCATCATAATTTATCCGCATAAATCCTTGTTTCTTTTTAATTTCACAGTCCTGAAGAAGGTTTCCATTGCAAACCGAAATGTTCGAACATCGACTATAATTTTCAATCAATCATAACATCTCGTGTTTGTTTCAAAACTTTCTCCACATAGTTATATGTTATCTGTCACATCTACTATTGTTGGCCGCCATAAGTAATTTGTCTTTACTCTTTTTTTGTGTAGTCTTCGAGTTGTTGGATTGTGGTTTCTACGCAGTCCTCTATGTTGGCAATACCTCTTCCCCCTTCCTTTCTTGACACTTATAATCTATCTCTGTCGTCTCTAGGGTGGAGAGCCTTGTGCATGGTCATTAATTTTCTCGTCCTTATTATTATTTTTTTATGATTATTATCATTATTATTGAAAAGTTTTTCTGTTTAAACATTTATAAGTGAAACATGTGATAATATGAAAATCATCAAATGCTTAGGGTGGCTTTTGTGTATGTCAGTGATTTTTGGCACGTAACAGAGAGAGAGAGAGAGAGAGAGAGAGAAAGAGGGAGAGAGAAAGAGGGAGCGAGGGAGAGGGAGGGGAGAGGGAGAGAGGGGGGACAGAATGATGGGGGAATAAAATAAAACGGATTAATTTGCAAATTGTCTAATGAATTAGAAAACGAATGGATTGTGGGGTGGAGAGGGTGAAAGAAAAAGAAAGAAAGACGAGTAAGAGATAGATGGATATATATATATATATATATATATATATATATAGAGAGAGAGAGAGAGAGAGAGAGAGAGAGGTTAAAGAAAAAGAAAAATAAATATTAGAAGATTAAGAGAGAGGGAGAGTAAAAGAGGGAAAGTAATAGAGAGAGAGAGAGATAGAGAGGAAGAGTATAAGAAAAGAGAGAGAAAGCGAGAGAGAGAGAGTAAGGAAAGAGAGAGAGAGAGAGAGGGAGAGAGAGAAAGGGAAAGAGAGAGAGAGGGAGAGAGAGAGAGAGGAAGAGTATAAGAAAAAGAGAGAGAGAGAGAGAAAGGAAAGAGAGAGAGAGAGAGAGAGAGGAGAGAGAAGAGAGAGAAGAGAAAGGGAGAGAGAGAGAAAGAAAGAGAGAGAAGAAAGAGAGAGAGAAGGGAAGAGACAGAGAGAGAGAGAGGAAGAGAAAGAAAAGATGTAAGGTCGGAAGTATTGGGTACAACTTACACTCAATAGAGAGAGAGAGAGAGAGAGAGAGAGAGAGAGAGGAAAGAAGAGAGAGAAGAGAAGAGAGAGAGAGAGAGAGAGAGAGAGAGAGGAAGAGAAAGAAAAGATTTAAGGTAGGAAGTATTGGGTACAACTTACACTCACTCGTAATGTAGCTCGTTAACCATTACCCTACACGTCTTGAAAAAAACAATCAAACCCAACAAAACAAAAACAAAACAAATAAAAAATAGCTATAAGTGTGTCAAAAAATGTGCAATATCTCAGCATTTGTAAAATTTTAACTCGTAACCGGGTTCACTCAGTGGTTAGAGCGTTCGGCTAGAAATCACAAGGTTCCTAGTTCGATACCGGCCCTCGTCAACTCAGCTTATGAGTAGCACAGGAATCTGTGCGATAAAGTAAGAAGCTGGTAATAGGTGTGGCGTTCCACCTCAGACGCTAAAACAATATCCTTGGTCTAGCACTAGTATTAATAATGGAGATTCGCTTCCGGTTTTTGTCTGTACCAAAAACTACATCACTGCTTACATTACATTACCCAAAATCGTCATAACATAGAATAAATACACTCAAAATTTGAACATGCAACATTAGACAGTCCTCATTGTTTTTTAAAACAAGTTTTAATAAATACATGACTGGTATTATATATCTATATATAGTTTGTTTTATTTTAATACATATTTAAAGTTTACATTTCAAATTGTTTTTATTTTTTAATCCTTTAATGAAATTGATGATTTTACTTACTTAGGGTACAAACTTGCTGACATTGAATTTTTTACTCCCACCCCTCAGGCAATAGGTTTCAAAAATTTATTTTTACATCGCCCGGAGGGTGATTTTTATTTTGTACTAGTACATAATAATATTTTTTTATTTTGCTAGTTTTGGTAATGGGGAATGTTACGATTTTTGTGGCCATCCTTTAGGGTTCAAATCAAGAGCGAGATCCTTTGTGTTAAGCTGAGCATGATCCCCAGCCAACAAAATGGTATACGCATAAACCAGAATCTGTTCTTGAGAACGAAACGCATAAAATTCTCAGGGACTTTGAAATAAAAACGGATCATCTTATCCCAGCAAGAAGACCAGACCTAGTGTTGATTGACAAAAAAGAAAGAACTTGTCAACTGGTGGATTTTGCAGTTCCAGCAGATCACAAGGAAAATGAAAAAATGGACAAATACCTGGACCTTGCCAGAGAACTGAAAAAGTTATGGAATATGAAAGTCAAAGTTATACCAATTGTAATTGGTGCACTTGGAAGGGTCCCAAAAGGATTGGAAAAGGGTTTGGAAAGTCTGGAAATCAGAGGAAGTATTGAGACCATCCAGAACACTACACTGCTACAATCTCACAGAATACTCAGAAGAGTCCTGGAGACTTGAGGAGACTTGCTGTCACTCAGACTCCAGTGTAAGATCATCAGCTAACGCTGATGTGAAAACTCAAAAGGATTAAATAATAATAATAATGATAATAACAATCGAAATGACTGGTAAGTAAGAGATGATTCTATTTGGGATAATCGAAATCTCACTATACAACCATTCATGCTGCTTTTGTGATTTTTATAAATCCCCAAGAGAGCTCAATGTATAATAACTAATAGATTAATTATATATAGAACAATATTTAACTTTCAAAGAAATAAAAAGTGACAACATTTTGATGTAGGACCTTCATCCTTTCGTTTAACTCTTGACTCTTCAAGAATTCTTTTTGACTTAGGACTTTCGTTCTAGCTGTTTTGTATGTTGACTGTTGCTTTGAAGCTAAAATGAAAATATTCATCAAATCAATTAATTACCCACCTTATACCATTAGGGACGGCATGCATTCAACTACTCTCCCTCCTGGGTAAATAGTAGGGCAGACTGGTGGTAATAGCTGTCCCACCACACACGTTTCTCAAGTGTGGTTAATTTGCATACTGGTTTTAAGAAATCTGGGTTTGATAAATAATTATTTGGTGTTATTGATCTTTAATATTATTGTTTTATTCTCCAACGTATTAGAATAAATCTTATGAATGATATAAAAACAAATTAAAATATAATGGAAATAAGTGTAATCTTTTTTATATGCGTTCTTATTTAATTTTGTTAGTCTTTCTAATTCAGTATATTTCTTTACATTAAAACTTAAATACTTACGCCTGGCGGAGGTGGCATATTCTTGGTTGTAACGTTGATAACATTTTCTTATCTAAAGTGAAAATAATCATCAAATAAAATAATTACTCATCTCCCATTTACCGTCATATTTTGACTTAGGACTTTCGTCCTAGCTGGATTGGATGTAGAATGTTATTCAGACAATAAAGTCTGTAGTTTTGGCTACTAAAGTTAAAACCACATTTAATTCTTATACTAGTGTTGGGTTGTCTGTCCTTTGCCTGGAAGAGTTATCTTCCCTCTGGGTTTCCGTTTCTGAACACCAGGGGTCTGTTGTATTTAAGCGCCTGTTTCAAACTCTCTCCCCTCTTTTCTTCTCGGGAACTCATACACATGGGTTAGACGTTTATGTCTACACCTTCCCGTGTGGGGGTTTCGGCACCCCCATTACAGCCACTAGTAAGTGACTTTAGTCTATGGACTCTCCATAACTCCTCATGGCTTATATGTAGATTTAGGTACCTCTTTTATACCTCCTGTTGTATTTCCATTCATGAATGTGTCCTTTTATTATATCTGTTGAGATTTTGGGTATATAAGGCGTGTGTTAAAAGCTCACTTCTATTTATAGACTCGCCGAGAACCATGTGATCAACGTCTTGGCCAATCACTGGCAGTACTCTGCTGCTGAGACAATACTTAAACTGAGCATACTGAGCATACTGGCCATAATCGCTTTGAACCCTCACTGGATGACGGACATAGGATTAAATCACTGGACCTTAAACAATACGCAGGATAGGACTTATTCGCTTACCAAAGGATTCCATAACCCAGGACTTACTTACTTTAAGTCCTTTTCAACTGGCCAAGGATGGCATTTAAAAACTTTACAATATCTTCTTATGTATCTTGCTTCATGTACATGTATTTTATGTAGTATATTAGGAAAAATGAAAAAAAAACACAGGTTTAAATGGGTTAAGTGGTGAGTTTATTGGCCGACGCTGCAGTGTTTCGATCTATTAATTAGATCATCTTCAGGGCATTTGTTGGTATATGGAAGGTGATAATAAATTATTTATCACAGAATAACGAGAAAAGGGAGTGGTAGTTATTGTTATTCAGTCTGTTTAAAAATTTTTGAGGTTTGAAAAAAGGGACAGTTTTGAAATATGACGTCAAATATTCTATTTTGTGAGTATGGGACGGTGTATGTGTGTGTATCGAAAGGAAACATTGTGCATTTTTTAGATGTGTGGTTGTGTGTGTGTGTGGATAATTTTTTTTTTTTGCGATGAACGATAGCGGAAATAAACCTTAAGGTTGTGTGTGTGTGTGTGTGTGTGTGTGTGTATTTTATGTATCATTCCATGTGCTGTCCAGTTTATTAAAGTCCATGTTATGTTTAACACTCGTGTCGGAGTTGTTTGTTTCAACCAGTCATAAACTTATTATAACATTAAACCTTATACTAGTAACGTAAATAAAATCTTTGAAATTAAATGAAAAAAAAATAACCTAAACAATTAATTACCCCACCTCATCCACCCAACCCCCTAAAAGTAATCTATTTACCGTCCCATTTTGCCCACTCATTGTACACTATGCATAATTCATGTATATAGCAACAGCGCCCCCTAGTAGGCAAATAGTTTCATTGATTTTTTTCGATGCGATTTTTGGCACAAGGGAGAACATCGATTACATACGATTAGTTTATTTGTTTTTTTGTCGTTCTTTGAAAGAGCAGGAAAGTTTCAAAATGCCCCCTTATTTATGCCGTTGATAATACGATAACGAAAAATAAAAAGCCATTTCCCTTGCCAGCACAAAAATAGAAACAACGATTAGTTAATTGCTTTCCTATTATCCATTAACATCTATTAATCTGTCAGATTATATATATATATATATATATATATATATATATATATATATATATATCAACATCTATTAATCTGTCAGATATATATATATATATATATATATATATATATATATATATTCCGAGACGAAGCTGTTAGCATTTCACATAGCGCTAATAACCTTGGGAAAGGTATGAATCCATATATTCTCCCCCAGCTATGGGTTAAATAGTAGGGCAGACTGGGCTCTTCAACCTTGGGTAGGTAACCAGTCTAGGAGAGGGATAACTCTGAATTCAAAATTCCTGAGGTCGGTCGTTGATTGGGTTTGTGGCAACCTTTGATGCACCAATTCTTTCCTATCGACTGTGCCAAAAAGTGTGGATGGTCCAACACAAGCCTTCACCACTATAAACAAATCCATGTGTGGGAGTTCATTGTGTGTGTGAACCCTCATACGTCGAAAATCGACGGGAGAGTCCATTTTATATATATATATATATATATATATATATATATATATATATAAACAGAGGAAATTCCCCACACTTCATTCATGTTAGCCCCTATCCTCCCTACCCTTCACTTCCGCTACTAACTCACCCTCCCTCACCAAATCACATGTACTCGCACGTAATTTTGCTTTCAATAAAAATCTTTCGACTGAAGATGTCCGTATAAATCGGACGAAACGTTTCAACTCGTAGATTTGTTTTGAGTTATCATTTCTTGTTCACTATCCTTTTACCTACCTCATATTATATATATATATATATATATATATATATATATATATATTGTTGGCAACCTTCCATCTATTTTAGACGATGGCATAGTGTCCATTTTTTTTTACCTACAGCTACGTGAGTGGCTGAACAGACCGATCCTTGAATGGCAGTCTCTGGTGCAATGGCTGCAAACAAAAGGTGATGCTTTCTGTAGGTGTTGGGGGTGTTGTTGTCTCTCCTTCTTTTTAGCTCTCTTTTCTGTGGCGGCTTCTTTTCTCTCTTTTTTTCACTCTCTTTCGTTCCTTATTTGACGAGGAGGCGCCAGTCCACACGGTCGTTTGCACAAGCCTCCCATGTGTTTATGTAGATGTGACATGTCTTCATGTCTCTCTTTCCTACATCTTTGAAGTGTAGGCGTGGTCGTGGGCGATAGGGAGTTTGTCTGAGTTTTGTTCTTTCATTCCTTATATTTTACCTGATTCTGTTGGATTGTTCAACCCCCTTTTCCTCTCTCTCTCTCATATATATATATATATATATATATATATATATATATATATATATACTAAAAAAACGTGCCCCGTTGAGTCACCCATTGAGCTCTGGGTAGATAATTAGGATTAGAGAAACTGGTAAGTCATTTGTATTAATAATACACGGTATGTTTTAACACGAAAATATCATAAAATGTGTTCTTAATAACAATTAAGTTGATTTCAAATAATGCACAAGCACAATTAAAAACACATTCTATGATATTTTCGTATTAAAACATGAAGTTTTATTGATCCAACAAATTCGTATTTTCAGTGTAAATTTACGGTGAAATGAAAATGGCCAAGCAAAACCTAAGGCTTCCTCAAAGTGAAACAAACAAGGGGAGGTTACTCTCATTTATGTAGCTAATGTTCAGATTACCGGAAATCAACCCAAAAGAAGATGGCCAGTCGGTGAAATAGAACCCTCCCCCGCATTATATACACAGCAGATGAAGGGGTATATAACACAAGCGTTTATACGACATACGTATGCGTGTATATATGTATGTATATCATAAAGTCGTCGGGGCGGCCTAAAGTCGGTATTAGCCAGTCAGCGAGGGAGTCTATCCCCTTTTCAATAGCGCTAGACCAAGGAGATTGTTTTAGCATCTGAGGTGGAGCGCCACACCTTCCATCAGCTCCTTACTTTACCGCACAGATCCCTGTGCTACTCATACGCTGAGTTGGCGGGGACCGGTATCGAACTAGGAACCTTGTGGTTTCTAGCCGAACGCTCTACCGACTGAGCTAACCCGGCCCAAGTCAAAGATAAATGCTTCATAATATAAACCACTACAACATAACGACACACACAGGCAAAGACACACATACATAGACACACACACACACACACACACACACACACACACACACACACACACACAAACTCATGCGCACGCATGAAAACAACAAAACACACACATCTTATTATAATGGAGATTGTGTGTTTTTCTGTCTGTAACCGAAACTATATTACTACTCAAGTCACAATTCTCTTAGTTATTGACATCACATTCTCCATGATTTTATTTTTATTTAACCTCAATTATTAATAAAATTGTCTTACATTATTAATACTGGTAACTATGTCTACATACTGACAACATGCAATTATATTTATATATACAACAAAATAGCGGTTTACAGTGTGAACGGGAAGGCTAATTTGCATATTAATATTAAAAAATTGAATTTAATAAATATGTGCTTAGTATTATTGATTTCTAATTGTTTGGTTTTATTTTAATGAATATAAGCAAAAATCTCTTCAATGAATCTTAAATGAAATCCATTAACAAGATAAAATAACTGTCATTTTATTCTTTACTTCCTCTTATAACTAAATACTTAAATTAGAAAAAATAACAATGAAAGACGAGAGTGATGGAAGAGTAAGTTTCAGTTGTTCCATTTTTTATTATACTCCCTCTGTTTCAAATCTTTTATTATACTCCCTCTGTTTCAAATCTTTTATTATACTCCATCTGTTTGAAATCTTTTTATCTGTATTCTTATTAAGTTTCATTAGCCTTTCTAATTTAATACAATATTTTATTGCATTAAAACTTAAATACTTGCACCCGGAGGGTGCATATATTTGCTAGTAAACCTAATAAAAATAAACACTGAACAATTAACTAAAAAAAGAATAAAAAACACCTACACAGATGTCTAAAGACTCCCATCACGGGGAGAGGGAAGACACAGTATGAAAGGTCATAGGGGCTCACTTGACCACTCCTACAAACACCCAGGAAGGAAGGACAAAAAGAGTATACGAAGGGACAAAAAGCCCCCCCCTCTCTCTCCATATATATATTTGGTGTGGAGGTAAGACACTTGCCTGCTAATTTGACAGACAGGTTTCGAATCACACACGGGGCGGTCTTCGTATCTATAGCTCTGCTGATGAGGCCTAATAGGTCGAAATGTACATACAGAGATTGATTTTTCTCGATTTGTTTAGCCTTACATTTAAATAGTTTAATCCCGCCTAATTAATTATTAATGAATTAACTTTCAAAAAAATAGGTTCGACTTCAATTAAGCACATATTCTCCTATATATATATATATATATATATATATATATATATATCTATCTCTCTCTCTGTTATATCTATTCTATCTATATCTATCTATCTATCTATCTTCTGTCTATCTATCTATCTATCTATCTATCTCTCAGACTGACTCTCTATCTATCTATCTATCTATCTATCTATCTCTCAGACTGTTCTGTATCTATATCTATCTATCTATCTATCTCTCAGACTGTTCTATATCTATCTATCTATCTATCTATCTCTCAGACTGTATCTATATCTATCTATATCTATCTATCTATCTATCTCTCAGACTGTTCATCTATCTATCTATCTATCTATCAGACTGTTCATATCTATCTATCTATCTATCTATCTCTCTGTATCTATCTATCTATCTATCTATCTATCTATCTATCAGACTGTTCTATCTATCTATCTATCTATCAGACTGTCTATATCTATCTATCTATCTATCTATCAGACTGTTCATATCTATCTATCTATCTATCTATCAGTCTGTTCATATCTATCCATCTATATTCATTTATTTATTTCTCTGTTTATATCTATCAATCTATCTATCAGTTTGTTCATATCTATCTATCGATATTTATTTCTCTGTTCATCTCTCTCTCTCTCTATATATATATATATATATATATATATATTATATATATACTAGAAAAACGTGACTCGCTTCATTCCTTATATTTTACTTCATATATATATATATATATATATATATATATATATATATATCAGTTCATATCTATCTTACTTTTTATTACAACTTCCATACATAAGACGATGTAGCGTGAACCGAAGAAGGCAAGGATTTGTCTGGCGTGTAGGTCCATGATTTAAGTGAGGTGTTGCCAAGATGACCAAAAAAAAAAAAAAAAAAAAAAAAGAATACGTATTACTCTCCTCTGCTGCAGAGAAAAAAGACCATACATACCAGATGTGACAAAAAAGAGGTTGATGATCCTTTTATATGATAAGCTTTTCATGCTGATTAGCCTGACCTACCAATTGGAACGAACCACGGCAATATAAACGCAGTGTCGCCTGAAACAGGGATTGCAGTCTGACTTCGAAGCAAGGCGGTACGAGTGACAAGTGGAAAGTATCTAAATAATATCCAGGGAAAAATCGTGTTTTTAAAATAGATGTTTATTTATTCTCCTCTTTAAAAAAAATTCTACAAAAACCTCTTCCCAATTTCGGAAGTATGAAACTTCTGAAATTTTGTTCAATAGAGTGTAAAGTTTTTAAGTGCCATCCTTGGCCAATTGAAAAGGGCTTAAAGAAAGTCCTGTGTTATGGAATCCTTTGGTAAGCGTATAAGTCCTATCCTGCGTATGAATAAAGGTCCAGTGATTTAACCCTATGTCCGTCGTCCATGAATGTCACAGTAATTATGGCTAGTATGGTCGGTTTAGTATTGTATCTACCTCAGAGTACTGCCAGTGATTGGCCACGATATATGTCACATGATTCTGGCCGAGTCTATAAGTATGGGCGAGCATTCATCACACACCTTATATCAGGAATTTCTCAACAGAAATTTCCTATGTTATGGAATCCTTTGGTGATCTTTTGGTAAGCGTATAAGTCCTATCCTACGTATTGGTAAAGGTCCAGTGATTTAACCCTATGTCCGTCGTCCATGAATGTCAGTAATTATGGCTAGTAGGGTTAAGTATTGTATCAGCCTCAGAGTACTGCCAGTGATTGGCCAAGGAATAGATCACATGATTCTGGCCTAGTCTATAAGTATGGGCGAAGATCCAGCACACGCCTTATATACAAAATAATTTGGAAGCGTGTGGTGTAATGGTTAAAGTCATGGGAAATGGACTCGTCGCCCCGAGTTCAAATCCTGGCTGTGGTACTTGCATTTCACTTAGCGCTAATATCCTTGGGAAAGGTATGAATCCTACTCTCCCTCCAGCTATGGATAAATAGCAGGGCGGACTGGACTCTTTAACCATGGCTAGGTAACCAGTCTAGGAGAAGGAAAACTCTGAATTCAAACCTGTTGAACTCCGCTTAAGAAATTGACCTCGTGTCACATCCTGCTCGTGCGGAGGGGTTGGTAAATATATATATATAGAAAATAATTTTTTTCTTGTAGCTGAAATTTCTGCTGCCTTTTGGGAGAGACTGAAATCATGCCGAAGCCCAAATCAGCTTTGGTTGTTTAAGCTGCTGCGGAGTTGATGACCTTGATGCGGCATAAGATGGATTGTCAGAATCTGATGCAACTGAGACATTAATAAAAAATATGTTACCCTTATTTATTTCCGTTTTATTCAAGATGGCCTAAACTGATCACGTGACCGAATTGGTGATCCCTAGTAAATCATAATTATATCTAGAAAGTTCTATTGTATTTTCTTTTTAAATTCATCTTTTTTTTTTTTTTGATTTGTCAATAATTATTGGTTTGCACAGATATCATTGGCATTTCAGTCTCGGAAGACTATGATAAAGTTTTTTTTTCATGTGCCCCTGTAGTTACAGCACCTCCTGTGACTGTGAAGTCCGATGTTTGAAAGACATTCTCGACCACAGATGTCGCATTTAAAGGCTGTCCCTGAAGATGTTTATGTGCCGGTGCTTTGTTGTCGCTGTTTTCTTCTGGACTTTACAGGTGCCATACCAAAATGTTATCCTTATAAGTAATCATTACCGACGTACATGTACGTATAATATATATATATATATATATATATATATATATATATATATATATATATAATATCCAAAAACAAATTTTCGACGTTTCACGTCCCTCAGTGTGGCTAGAAACAACAACTACCTAAGACCAGGAGCGAAACCTGACTGACTTTTCATCAGCCCGATCCGTTAAACCCTAGGCTATTTGACAGCTGTTGTGTTGTTGACATGGTGTTGTGCCAGGGTGACTTCTGACATGAACAGTCCTCTACGGAGATTCTGCTGCCACCGAGGGCGGCCCTGAGCCAAATTTTCCCAGCTGGAAGGGGCAATACCAGAGCACCTGAGATCATTCTTGCAGACATCCTTGAATCGCGGCTCTAAGAAAGCTTAACATTTCTACCGTTTTATTTTTAAGTAAACAAGGGAAGTGATGATTTATTTTTCTTCTCTTTTTTAAAAATCTATTTCTTCATTTACTCCTTGTGAGTTTTCACATCAGCGTTAGCTGATAGTCTTTCACTGGAGTCTGAGTGACAGCAAGTCTCCTCAGGTCTCCAGGACTCTTCTGAGTATTCTGGCAGATTGCAGCAGTGCAGTGTTCTGAATGGTTTCAATCCTTCCTCTGATATCCAAACTTTTCAAACCCTTTTCCAATCCCTTTGGGACTGTTCCAAGTGCACCAACCACAATTGGTATCACTTTCACTTTCATATTCCATAACTTTTTCAGTTCTCTGGCAAGGTCCAGATATTTGTCTATTTTTTCATTTTCCTTTAACTTCACCCTGTGATCTGCTGGCACTGCAAAATCCACCAGTTGACAAGTTCTTTCTTTTTTGTTTATCAACACTAGGTCTGGCCTTCTTGCATGGATAAGGTGATCCGTTTTTATCTCAAAAACCCAGATAATTTTGTGCGTTTCGTTCTCAAGAACAGATTCTGGTTTATGCATATACCATTTTGTTGTGTGGTCAAAATTTAATTAGTTGCATAATTCCTAGTGGATCACCTTCCCAACCCAATTATTATTATTATTATTATTATTGGATTGTTTATTATTGTTATTATTATCTATTGCACAGTTATATGGTGTCAAATATACATAAGTAAAACTTATAATTTATACTGTTGTACATCCACAGGTCCTGCTAGTGGTTTACTAACCCAGCTTGCTAACCATTACATCACGTGATGATACGCGAGTATATACGGTATTATGGGATATAGCAATAGCATAATATTTACTCTCGTCTCTCACAATCCTATAACTCCACCCTTTCCTCTCAAGAGCCCTCAAATGACTCATCAAACCCGCTGCAGATCCACAAAGTTTGATGCAAATATGACATAGGAAGGACGTCCTTCTCATTGTATCAGATAGATCAGATGATAAAATTTGATGTTTATGCATAACCATTTGCCTCTTAAGACCAAAAGCTGACTTACAGACTTTGTTACAGATTGTACAAGACACATTGTTTGTTCCTGAAGTTTGCATGAATTGTCCCAAAGGAGATTTCCAATGATTGATATATCCAGCCTTAAAAAGCAGAATTCGACCACATATCTGATATTTCCAACCCTCCATGTTCTCTCCAATATGACAGGTGTATTCTTTTCGAAGTTGACGCTTGAGGTTTTCATGCTCAATTCTTTCACTCTCACAGCCATCATCCACAGGAATTCAAAATCAGTTCTCTTCAATGCCAGCTTTTCCCAGTTGTCAGGATCTATTATGGGATATAAGTAGTCATAAACAACAACAACAACAACAACAAAGAATATAAAAGACACTACTTACTGATCCTGAGTTTTAGACCCTTGAAATATTCGGAACATGCCGCCGAATTGGTATCAGCCACGAAAATGGACAATATAAAAGTTAAAACAAAACCGATTTTGGGTAGATGTTCCTTGGCGATCATTGTTAGAAATGAATTACATTCGTTGCGATCTGAAAACGAGGTTAGTCAAAGAGTCGCTTAGAAATTTCCGGTAATACCCGGTAATTTCCGTCACCTTTCGTAATTTCCAGTCGGAGTTTATTTTTTAAAAATTTTTTTTTTTTTTTATTAAAAAATGATCACGTGAATTCTGTCTCCATCTTGTTTTTTGTTTTTATTCTTCTGTTGCTGAAAAAATCGATGTTATTGATAATCTGAAATAATAAATAAAAATTAATCAATCAATCGATCGATTTAGAATAATAAACAGAAGAAAATCAATAAAGAGAAAACATAAATATGAAATAATCTGATTGTAAATCAGATGAGTAATTCCAAGTAAGAGTGCACAGATACTACAGTCTGATCTTAAGCACAAATTACAGAAAGGGTCATTTGGCTGATCAAGGAATAATTGGCAGATTCACACAGATACTACAGTCTGATCTTAAGCACAAATTACAGAAAGGGTCATTTGGCTGATCAAGGAATAATTGGCAGATCCACACAGATACTACAGTCTGATCTTAAGCACAAATTACAGAAAGGGTCATTTGGCTGATCAAGGAATAATTGGCAGATCCACACAGATACTACAGTCTGATCTTAAGCACAAATTACAGAAAGCGTCATTTGGCTGATCAAGGAATAATTGGCAGATTCACACACATACTACAGTCTGATCTTAAGCACAAATTACAGAAAGGGTCATTTGGCTGATCAAGGAATAATTGGCGATCCACACAGATACTACAGTCTGATCTTAAGCAAAAGTGTTCGATCTACACCCGTTATAAATTATGCCAACTGTTTTCTCTTTCTCTTTTCTCTCTCTCTCTCTTTTCTCTCTCACTCTGTCTCTCTGTGTCTGTCAGTCTGTTTCTGCATGCCTTGTCCGTCTCACTCGGATAGTTTGTGAGATGGGAGGCAAGTGACCGTACAGCTACCTCCTCGTGGGGTGCTGCTTCCACGACTTGTTCAAGACTGCACGCAGCATTATTGTGCAGTTTCCACCTAGCTTATTCTTAAGACGCTTCGTTAGGGTCCAAGTGGTGCAGCCATATAGCAGCACTGATACAACCACAGCCTGGAAGAAGTGTCGCTTCAGCTTGTCAGGGAGATATATCCTAAGGAATTTATATCAGAATGAGAACAGTCTTCCCCCTCCTCCAACCCTAGATTGAATTCAGAGTTCGGTTACCAACTACGACAAAAAGACATCTGAAGAAGGCCGACGTTTAAAGCGGCCGAACGTTTTGAATGTAACAGCTAAGATGAAGATAACGATCGAAAACGTTTAACTAGCGCATTGGCATCGAGGGAATCTATCCCCTTTTCACTAGCGCTATACCAGGGGGATTGTTTTTTTTTGTGTGTGTATGAGGTGGAGCACCATACCTACCATTAGCTCCCCACTTTACTACATAGATCCAAACTGTGTAACTCAAGTGCTGAGTTGGCGAGGGTCGGTATCGAACCAGGAACCTTGTGGTTCCTTAGTAATAAGTAAAGTCTATCCCCTCTTCGCAAGTGCTAGACCAGGGAGATTTCTTTTGCTGAGGTGGAGCGCCACACCTACCGTCAGCTCACTACTTTACCGCACAGATCAGATTATCTAATCTGTGCTACTAATACGCTGAGTTGGCGGGGACCGGTATCGAACCTGGAACCTTGCGATTCCTAGGTGGGTGCTATATCTGAATTATCTGATGGATTTCTTTCTTCACATAAAATCAAAGTTTAAAAAAAAAATCAATATTTGCGATTTCGTTGCGGTCTACGCCATTTTAAAAGGTCGCTTAGATGCAAGATAAAAGTGTGGGTTTTTTTTAAATGTTTCTTTTTTTTTTAGTCTCTACTGACACAAAAAGACAGACACACACACACAAAGAAATCAGAACACAAACATAAACAGAATGATAAGCGAAAAAATATTAATTAATAGCTTAAATCGGCTCTTTTGTAAGATATATATATATATATATATATATATATATATATATAAAAAGTGTTGTTCTGGTTCCAACGGGAGAAAATTCAATATTTTATAAAAAAGGAAGGTCCGCAAAATGTATTTTGTTCTCAGAAAAAATTTTTTTATTCTTTTTGTTTTACATGTGCCTGTTTTGATTTCTTTTGATTTGTGGATTTTTGGTAATCCGTAGAAGTTGCTTGTTTTGTGGGGGAAATCGGTTAGAAAGGCCTTTTCTTTTTTGGTTAGTATTTGTCTGTGTGTTGTGCAGAATTTTGTAATTTTTGATATTATATTTTTATCTATGTTTGTGTCTATTGGTTTGTAGGTAGTATTGTCATTAAGTATCTCGTGATTTTTGATTTATAGTATGTTTTGTTTAGGATGACTATTGCACTTCCCTTGTCAGCTTCTTTTATGACTATGTCATTGTTTTCCTGTAGGTTTTTTAAGGCTTGTTTTTGTTTATGTGATAGGTTGTTGTGTGTGTTTTTTCTTTTCTGTAAATTGATGCTCCAGAGTTTTTAAAAAAATGTATTTAGTTCACTATTTTTGCATTTTTCTGGGAAGAATTTAGATTTGTTTTTTACTAAAGAATCATCTGAATTGTTTTTATTTTGGAACTTTTCTATGAGTCTAAATTTTCGTTCAAATTCTTTGAGATCTTTTTTTAGTTCATCTAGATTGGGTTTTGGGGTAGGGCAAAATTTTACAAATTTACAATATATATATATATATATATATATATATATATATATATATATATTAAGACTTTTGGATGTTTGTTTATTTAGAAGCGTTGCTGAATAAAGTATATATTAAATTTTTACTTAAAGGCACTTACAACGCATGTATCGATACAATTCGATACTTTTTCTTATAGAAAATGAACTTGACAAGTGTAATCCCAGCAAAGGATCGCTCGGTGTGTAGAATATCGTACAGACTGTTTCGACTTTATTAAGTCTCATCAGCGATATCGCTAAAAATTTTATATATATATATATATATATATATATATATATATATATATATTTGTAAATGTATAAGTAGTAACTTACCGGTGGGTATAAGTACGATCGTTGGAAGCGCACAATATCCAGAGGTTAAGGTTGAGAAAAAACAAATACAAAGTGCTCAATACAATGTAGAGCAAAAATTTATTTAACAATGGAAAGGAGTAACCTACTCGAGTTTCATCGATTGATTCTTCAGGGTTACTTTAGTTAAAATAATCGAGTTTTCAATTAATCTTAGAGGTTCCTCTACTAAAGTTAAGTCCCATTCCAACGGGCATGTTTATAACATCTAAGATTAATCGAAAACTCGATTAATTTAACTAAAGTAACCCTGAAGAATCAATCGATGAAACTCGAGTAGGTTACTCCTTTCCATTGTTAATATATATATATATATATATATATATATATTAGGGATACCCATTTTTGTCGGCTACTAGATTTTTAAAAACGAATTAAAATTAAATTAAATCTATTATTTTAAGGTCAAACTTTGTCTAAATCGATAAGTAGTAACATAATGAGCATCATTAAAAAAAAGAAAATATCATTACATATTCAATTTATCTTTAATACAATTTATACATGAAAACTCGTCCAAATTTCTAGGAAAAGTTAAGTCGAATTTATTTTGATTTATCGTGTTCAATAATTGTTTAAAAATAGTTTTAAAATACTTATAAACATTTCTTTTTAGAAATAAGTAAAGCGTTACTTTAAATACATATTTATTAAATATTACTGAAATTTTATTCACTGGTTTTAACTTTTAACCAAGTAAAATCCGTTTTTTTTTTTGCAGGTAAAAAAAATTAAGAATGTGTTTTATTTTTTAAATCAATATTTGCGATTATATTGCGGGCTTTTTAAAAGGTCGCTTAGATGCAAGATAAAAGTGTGTGTGTTTTTTTTAAATGTTTTTTTTTTTAAAAAATCCCTACAGACACAAAAAGACACACACACACACACACACACACAAAAAAAGAAATCAGAATTGCTAGGGAGAGTTATCTCCCTCTAACGATTCGAACCGGATACTCTCGGAAAAGGAGGTGGAGTAAATATACTGACAGCAGCAAGAACAAGAACCAGACCACAGCACGACGCACACATGTGTATTCTATCATCAGCCGAACTCTAATCCAAAACCATCCCACTGTATTTCCCGGTCAGTGAGACCTATAAAAATGCATTGAAAAATTTTTACTATAAAAATGCATTGAAAAATGATTTTTGCTATAAAAATGCATTGAAAATAATTTTTACTATAAAAAATGCATTGAAAATGATTTTTGCTATAAAAATGCATTGAAAATAATTTTTACTATAAAAATGCATTGAAAATGATTTTTGCTATAAAAAATGCTATAAAAATGCATTGAAAATGATTTTTGCTATAAAAATGCATTGAAAATAATTTTTACTATAAAAATGCATTGAAAATGATTTTTGCTATAAAAATGCATTGGAAAGGATTTTCACAATAAAAATGAATTAGAAAGGATTTTTACTATAAAAATCCATTGGAAATGATAAAAAAATTTGTCATAAAATAACCCAACAAGGGTTGAAATGCCGCAAGATCAAACCAACCAACCAACCAACCAACCAACCCTATAAAAATGCTAAAAAATCTTCGGACCAAGTCTCCAATAGGCACCTCAAATCATCAACTTAATGAAAGGTTCACATTTTAACTCGTCACCGGTGACTCCCCCTTCCAAATTTTTGTAAACAAACGATTTTAGTCAGAAGTTTAAGATATTGAACGTACGATGAATTAAATAAACTAGTACAAAATAAAAAACACCCTCTGGGCGATGTAAAATAATTTTTTGAAAGATATTGCCTGAGGGGGTGGGTACTGAAAATTTAATGACATAGAGTGTGTACCATAAGTATGTAAAATCTTCAAATTTATCAAAGGAGTAAAAGAAAGAAAGAAAGAAAGAAAGAAAGAAAGAAAGAAAGACAATTTGAAATGGAAACAGTTCCGATAACTTTAAATATTATATTAAAATAAAACAATCTATATAAAAATATATAACGCCGGGCATCTATTTATTGAATCAATGAGGATTGTCTAACGTTGCATGCTCACATTTTGAGTATATTTATTCTATGTTATGACGTTGGATAATGTGTTGGGTAATGTGACGTAAGCAGGTACGCAGTTTTTGTTACAGACAAAACCGGAAGCGAATCTCCATTATTAATAGATAGTTAGCTTATGTTATTATTAACAGAAAAAAAATACACGTTTTCATATGAGGATGTGGTTCAGAAATAGTATCACACAATTTGTAAAATTTGTTTTTGTCAGATACAATATAAGTGCAAAAAATCGTCTGTTCGTTTATTTTCAAATATTTGAAAGCGGAAGTTACCGGTGATGAGTTAAAATGTGACCCTTTCATTAAGTTGATGATTTGGGGTGCCTATTGGTTACTTGGTCCAAATATTAAGTGTTGACATTTAAATCATACTTTTTAATTTTAATCAGAAGTTTACGGAGATTTTGCACTTAAGATAGATTAAATACATTGTTCAGGACCTGTGGATATACCACAGTATGATAATTTAATCATTACGTTTGATATGTTTAAGAGCTATTGTAAATAGTTCAATATGTAAAAAGTATAATAATCTTGATTAACACTCTCACTTTTTTCCTTTTTTTTTCTTTCCTTCTCTTCATATTTTCATTACGTTTGATTAAAACAGATTAGCGTTATTTTTTTCCGCTACTCTTTCTTTCATAGTATAGTTTCTGTGTAGCATGTCCTTTTTCTTTCCTTTCTTTATAATGAAAAAAGAATGGTCCAATATTTAGCTGAGGTGACGGCACTAATAAAAAATAAAAATTCGGCAGATAAGCAACACCAGATAATCAAGATTGGAGACTTGGCCCAAAATTTCCTTTACTCTATTAAAAATTCATCTGTATAGAGTTGATTGTTTTGCCCAGGTGGAGCAGCACACCTATAGTCAGCACCTATATCATTTAACGCATAGATCAGATTATCCAAGCTGGCCTATTCATGTGCTGAGTTGGTGAGGATCGGTATCGAACACGGAACCTTGCGATTCATAGGCAGATGCCATACCGACTCGTTTACTAAGAATTATTAGTTAAATCGAACTTAACGGACCTAAATTCAACCATCGTATATCACCCCCCCCCCAAAAAAAAATCAGGAAATTAACCGAATTTAATTAAATTTTCAGTGTTGATATATTAATGAATAAAATATATAATGCACCAGTTATTTTATTTAAAAACTTTTACATTTACTAGTAAAAAATAAAAAAAACACCCTCCGGGCGATGTAAAAATAGATTTTTGAAAACATATTGCCTGAGGAGTGGGAGTAAAAAATTCAATGTCAGCGAGTTTGTACCCTAAGTAAGTAAAATCATCAAATTCATTAAAGGATTAAAAAATAAAAACAATTTGAAATGTAAACTTTAAATATGTATTAAAATAAACAAAATATATATAGATATATAATACCAGTCATGTATTTATTAAAACTTGTTTTTAAAAAACAATGAGGACTGTCTAATGTTACATGTTCAAATTTGAGTGTATTTATTCTATGGAAGGTGGAGTAAAATATACCTGACAGCAGCTAAGAACAAGAACCAAGGGACCACAGCACACGCACCACATGTGGTATTTCTATCATCAGCCGAACTCAATCCCAAAACCATCCCACTTGTATTTCCCGGTCAGTGAGAAAATAAATTTTTACTATTAAAAATGCATGTTGAAAAATGATTTTGCTTATTAAAAATGCATTTGAAAATAATTTTTACTATAAAAATGCATTGAAAATGATTTTTGCTATAAAAAATGCATTTGAAATAAATTTTTCTTACTGATAAAATGCATATGTTGAAAATGATTTTTGCTATAAAAATGCATTGAAAATAATTTTTACTATAAAAATGCATAATGCAATTGAAAATTAATTTTACTATAAAAATGCATTTGAAAATGATTTTTTGCTATAAAAATGCATTGAAAATAATAATTTTATTACTATAATAAAAAATGCATTGAAATTGATTTTTGCTATAAAAATGCATTGAAATTAATTTTTACTATAAAAATGCATTGAAAAAATGATTTTACTATAAAAATGATTTTCATGCTAAAATGATTTTTGCTATAAAACTGGCAATTGGAAAGGATTTTCACAATAAAAATGAATTTTAGAAAGGATTTTTACTATAAAAATCCATTGGAAATGATAAAAAAATTTTGTCTAAAATAACCCAACAAGGGTTTTGAAATGCCCGCAAGATCAAAACCAACCAACCAACCAACCAACCAACCAACCCTATAAAAATGCTAAAAAATCTTCGGACCAAGTCTCCAATAGGCACCTCAAATCATCAACTTAATGAAAGGTTCACATTTTAACTCGTCACCGGTGACTCCCCCTTTCCAAATTTTTGTAAACAAACGATTTAGTCAGAAGTTTAAGATATTGAACGATTGATGAATTAAATAAACTAGTACAAAATAAAAAAACACCCTCTGGGCGATGTAAAATTAATTTTTTGAAAAGGTATTGCCTGAGGGGGTGGGTACTGAAATTAATGACATAGAGTGGTGTACCATAAGTATGTAAAATCTTCAAATTTTTATCAAAGGAGGTAAAAAGAAAGAAAGAAAGAAAAGAAAGAAAGAAAGAAAGAAAGACAATTTGAAATGGAAACAGTTCCGATAACTTTAAATATTATATTAAAATAAAACAATCTATATAAAAATATATACGCCGGGCATCTATTTATTGAAAAACGAGGATTGTCTAACGTTGCATGCTCACATTTTGAGTATATTATTCTATGTTATGACGTTGGATAATGTGTTGGGTAATGTGACGTAAGCAGGTACGCAGTTTTGTTACAGACAACAACCGAAGCGAATCTCCATATTAATAGATAGTTAGCTTATGTTATTATTAACAGAAAAAAAAATACACGTTTTCATATGAGGATTGTGGTTCGAAATAATCACACATTTGTAAAATTTGTTTTTGCAGATACAATATAAGTGCAAAAAATCGTCTGTTCGTTTATTTTCAACATATTTGAAAGCGGAAGTTACCGGTGATGAGTTAAAATGTGACCCTTTCATTAAGTTGATGATTTGGGGGTGCCTATTGGTTACTTGGTCCAAAATATTAAGTGTTGACATTTAAATCATCATACTTTTAATTTTAATCAGAAGTTTACGGAGATTTTTGCACTTAAGATAGATTAAATACATTGTTCAGGACCGTGGATATACCACAGTATGATAATTTAATCATTACGTTTGATATGTTTAAGAGCTATTGTAAATGTTCAATATGTAAAAAGTATAATAATCTTGATTAACACTCTCACTTTTTTCCCTTTTTTTCTTTCCTTCTCTTCATATTTTCATTACGTTTGATTAAAACAGATTAGCGTTATTTTTTTCCGCTACTCTTTCTTTCATAGTATAGTTTCTGTGTAGCATGTCCTTTTCTTTCCTTTCTTTATAATGAAAAAAGAATGGTCCAATATTTAGCTGAGGTGACGGCACTAATAAAAATAAAAATTCGGCAGATAAGCAACACCAGATAATCAAGATTGGAGACTTGGCCCAAAATTTCCTTTACTCTATTAAAAAATTCATCTGTATAGAGTTGAATTGTTTTGCCCAGGTGGAGCAGCACACCTATAGTCAGCACCTATATCATTTAACGCATAGATCAGATTATCCAAGCTGGCCTATTCATGTGCTGAGTTGGTGAGGATCGGTATCGAACACGGAACTTGCGATTCATAGGCAGATGCCATACCGACTCGTTTACTAAGAATTATTAGTTAAATCGAACTTAACGGACCTAAATTCAACCATCGTATATCATCCCCCCCCCCAAAAAAAAAAAAAAAAAATCAGGAAATTAACCGAATTAATTAAAATTTCAGTGTTGATATATTAATGAATAAAATATATAATGCACCAGTTATTTTATTTAAAAACTTTTACATTTACTAGTAAAAAATAAAAAAACACCCTCCGGGCGATGTAAAAATAGATTTTTGAAACATATTGCCTGAGGAGTGGGAGTAAAAAATTCAATGTCAGCGAGTTTGTACCCTAAGTAAGTAAAATCATCAAATTCATTAAAGGATTAAAAAATAAAACAATTTGAAATGTAAACTTTAAATATGTATTAAAATAAAACAAACTATATATAGATATATAATACCAGTCATGTATTTATTAAAACTTGTTTTAAAAAAACAATGAGGACTGTCTAATGTTACATGTTCAAATTTTGAGTGTATTTATTCTATGTTAAGACGATTTAAGGTAATGTGAGGTAATTTTTGTTACAGACAAAAACCGGAAGCGAATCTCCGTTAAGTAGGATTTAACCAATAAACATATGACTTAACCATTAGAACATGGAATACCCATCTTTACATCGCTATTGCCCTTCAAATTTTGTAACCCGTTATTAAACAGCATCACAGTATGGAGATTGGATCAAGGCTCTAAAAGATAAAATCAATGAAACATAATACTATATCTGTCCCATCATATATACTAATACTCGTGTTCCTTAATTGTACAACCGTTATCATCTCGGAACACCCTCTGGTTAAAAATGATACCGTCCAAATAGTCCAATATAAAAAGCAAAAATGTTAATCCTGATTATGTGGTGTTGCTTATCCATTGAATTCTTATTTAAATGGAAAGTGAAGTGAGAGCGTGGAAGCGATAAAGTTATTCTGTTTCAACAATATGAAAGATTTATTTGAAAATGTCAACATGGAGGACATTCTGTCCTTTTTGAGGGAAATAGAATTATACCATATAATATAGACATGAACTTAATTAATATCCTACAACATGATCCCCTATGAGGATAACACATTGTTAAAACCAATTACTACAAATGTGTAAATAAAGATTCGCAACATATATTACTTCCTAACCGCTAGGCATGACATAACCCCAGACGGGTTGATATGCCGTTAAAATCAATCAACCAACCAAATATAATGAAAAGAAGGAAAGAAAAAAGTGTGAGCGAATTAAATAAAGATTATAATATCTTCTACATATTGAAGTATTTAGCAATAGCTCTTAAGTAAACATATCAAACGTTGTAATAATCAAATTATCATACTGTGGTATATCCACAGGTCCTGGTTGTAATAGTTGTTAAATTTAGTGTGTGAAATTTATATGCAAACTAGAAGTGGCTACCCGGCGTCGCCTAGGTAGAGGGGGGATTTTTAAAAAGTTAGTCATGCAGATCCATTATTACTTATCACAAGTTAGATCCTCACTGGATGCCCCATAAAATCCCCACGTAAATATATAACAATATAGTAAGAAATGTCCATTTATTGATTTACAATTAAAACAAAAATACAATATAAATGAAACGATTAATTCAATCAATCAACATCATATTTCAATTACCGTCTGTTACTATACAAATTTTAATTTTTAAATATCTTCCAAAATATAAATAAAATCTTCATTATTTTTGCTCAAAAACCAAGCCCTGGTGATATTTAATGTGTATATATATATTTACTTTGTCGTTAATTGTTTTATTTTCGAAGTTTCCACCGGACATACATATATACACAACTGCCTTTTATACATGTATAGATTACATTTGGACATACATACACACAACTGCCCTTTATCTATATATAGATTACCCCCGGACATACATACACACACACACAACTGCCCTATATATATGTATAGATTACATTTGGACATACATTACACACAACTGCCCTTTATATATTATAGATACCATTCGGACATACATACACACAACTATCCTTATATATTCTTGGACATACATACACACAACTGTCCTTATATATGTATAGATAACATTTGGTCCTTTTATATATGTATAGATTACATTCGGACATACATACACACAACTGCCCTTTATATATGTATAGATTACATTTGGACATACATACACATAACTGCCCTTTATATATGTATAGATTACCTTCGACATACATACACACAACTACCCTTTATTATGTATATATTACCGGACATACATACACACAACTGCCCTTTTATATATGTATTGATTACATTCGGACATACATACACACACTACCCATTACATACACACACAACTGCCCTTTATATATGCATAGATTACCTTCGGACATACATACACACAACTGCCCTTTATATATGTATAGATTACATTCGGACATATATACACACAACTGTCCTTTATATATAGATTACATTGGACATACATACACACAACTGCCCTTTATATATGTATAGATTACATTTGGACATACAACACACAACTGCCCTTTATATATGTATAGATTACATTTGGACATACAACACACAACATACATAAACATAACTGCCCATTTATATATGTATTGATTACCTTCGTACATACATACACACAACTACCCTTTATTATGTATACATTGGACATACATACACACAACTGCCCTTTATATATGTATAGATTACATTCGGACATACATACACACACTGCCCTTTATATATGTATTGATGTAGCAATTATTATGGGACAAATGTAGTAAGTATTTTCCCACCCCGTTCGCCACGGGTATGATGTAACACAAGGTCCTACGTATAGGGCACCCGGTCAGGATCGAACTCACTATTATAATAGTAATGGATCTGCGAGACTAGTTTACTAACCATTATACGACGATTGGACGCCTTGGGACAAACGTTGTGGATATTTACCAACTCATTCGCTACGGGTAAGGTATAACACAAATTGGACACATGGCCTAGTGGATAAGGTAGTTCCGTGAGGGCTCCCGATTACGACAAGAAAGTTCCCGTGTTCGAAAAGAAGGTTCCCGAGTCCGAGAAGGTTCCCCAGTCCGAGAAGTTTTCCGAGTCCGACAAGAAATATCTGAAGAAGGCCGGAGGGCATATCGGCCGAAACGTTGTACAAATAACAATGAAGATGGGGACAATAGTCCGAATAACGCAGATAATGCTATATCATCTTTATTGTTATATGCATCTTCTCAAAGCCT
>CM042175.1:53215140-53222640 GCA_023376005.1 Doryteuthis pealeii | reverse complement strand
AAGTAACTATTCTTAATACAAATAATTCACCGTTATCATATATCAAGTATTCCTATCATATTTCGACTAATTTTCAAACATATATATATATGGCCCATAGGGACGAACCGGAGAGGTATTACCACTCCAGGTCAGAGTGAACCTGTGAGTAATGGCAATACATGTAATTATGCTCTTCATTTGGACTTGGAGAGATGATATGTCAATATTTGTTACGTTCTGGTACTCATATAAGTTGTATGAGAGTTGGTCTTGTCTTCAAAGTAGAAAGATGTTGGTCTTGTCTGTTGATCTGTCTTCAAAGTAGAAAGATGTTGTATCAGTTTTAATCCTTGTCTGTTGATCTGTCTTCAAAGTAGAAAGATGTTGTATCAGTTTTAATCCTTGTCTGTTGATCTGTCTTCAAGTAGAAAGATGTTGTATCAGTTTTAATCCTTGTCTGTTGATCTGTCCTTCAAAGTAGAAAGATGTTGTATCAGTTTTAATCCTTGTCTGTTGATCTGTCTTCAAAGTAGAAAGATGTTGTATCAGTTTTAATCCTGTCTGTTGATCTGTCTTCAAAGTAGAAAGATGTTGTATCAGTTTAATCCTTGTCTGTTGATCTGTCTTCAAAGAGTATCAGTTTAATCCTGTCTGTTGATCTGTCTTCAAGTAGAAGAGTATCAGTTTTTAATCTCAGTTTTAATCCTTGTCTGTTGATCTGTCTTCAAAGTAGAAAGATGTTGTATCAGTTTTAATCCTTGTCTGTTGATCTGTCTTCAAAGTAGAAAGATGTTGTATTCAGTTTTAATCCTTGTCTGTTGATCTGTCTTCAAAGTAGAAAGATGTTGTATCAGTTTTAATCCTTGTGTTGATCTGTCTTCAAAATAGAAAGACGTTGTATCAGTTTTAATCCTTGTCTGTTGATCTGTCTTCAAAGTAGAAAGATGTTGTATCAGTTTTAATCCTTGTCTGTTGATCTGTCTTCAAAGTATAAAGATGTTGTATCAGTTTTAATCCTTGTCTGTTGATCTGTCTTCAAAGTAGAAAGATGTTTGTATCAGTTTTAATCCTTGTCTGTTGATCTGTCTTCAAAGTAGAAAGATGTTGTATCAGTTTTAATCCTTGTCTGTTGATCTGTCTTCAAAGTAGAAGATATTGTATCAGTTTTAATCCTTGTCTGTTGATCTGTCTTCAAAGTAGAAAGATGTTGTATCAGTTTAATCCTTGTCTGTTGATCTGTCTTCAAAGCAAGAAATATATTGTATCAGTTTTAATCCTTGTCTGTTGATCTGTCTTCAAAGTAGAAAGACGTTGTATCAGTTTTAATCCTTGTCTGTTGATCTGTCTTCAAAGTAGAAAGATGTTGTATCAGTTTTAATCCTTGTCTGTTGATCTGTCTTCAAAGTAGAAAGATGTTGTATCAGTTTTAATCCTTGTCTGTTGATCTGTCTTCAAAGTAGAAAGATGTTGTATCAGTTTTAATCCTTGTCTGTTGATCTCTCTTCAAAGTAGAAAGATATTGTATCAGTTTTAATCCTTGTCTGTTGATCTGTCTTCAAAGTAGAAAGACGTTGTATCAGTTTTAATCTTGTCTGTTGATCTGTCTTCAAAGTAGAAAGATGTTGTATCAGTTTTAATCCTTGTCTGTTGATCTGTCTTCAAAGTAGAAAGATGTTGTATCAGTTTTAATCCTTGTCTGTTGATCTGTCTTCAAAGCAGAATATGTTGTATCAGTTTTATCTTGTCTGTTGATCCTTGTCTGTTGATCTGTCTTCAAAGTAGAAAGACGTTGTATCAGTTTTAATCCTTGTCTGTTGATCTGTCTTCAAAGTAGAAAGACGTTGTATCAGTTCTAATCCTTGTCTGTTGATCTGTCTTCAAAGTAGAAAGACGTTGTATCAGTTTTAATCCTTGTCTGTTGATCTGTCTTCAAAGTAGAAAGATGTTGTATCAGTTTTAATCCTTGTCTGTTGATCTGTCTTCAAAGTAGAAAGATGTGTATCAGTTTTAATCCTTGTCTGTTGATCTCTCTTCAAAGTAGAAAGATATTGTATCAGTTTTAATCCTTGTCTGTTGATCTGTCTTCAAAGTAGAAAAGACGTTGTATCAGTTTTAATCCTTGTCTGTTGATCTGTCTTCAAAGTAGAAAGATGTTGTATCAGTTTTAATCCTTGTCTGTTGATCTGTCTTCAAAGTAGAAAGATGTTGTATCAGTTTTAATCCTTGTCTGTTGATCTGTCTTCAAAGTAGAAAGATGTTGTATCAGTTTTTAATCCTGTCTGTTGATCTGTCTTCAAAGTAGAAAGATGTTGTATCAGTTTTAATCCTTGTCTGTTGATCTGTCTTCAAAGTAGAAAGATGTTGTATCAGTTTTAATCCTTGTCTGTTGATCTGTCTTCAAAGTAGAAAGATGTTGTATCAGTTTAATCCTTGTCTTGATCTGTCTTCAAAGTAGAAAGATATTGTATCAGTTTTAATCCTTGTCTGTTGATCTGTCTTCAAAGTAGAAAGATGTTGTATCAGTTTTAATCCTTGTCTGTTGATCTGTTTTCAAAGTTGTATCAGTTTTAATCCTTGTCTGTTGATCTGTCTTCAAAGTAGAAAGACGTTGTATCAGTTTTAATCCTTGTCTGTTGATCTGTCTTCAAAGTAGAAAGATGTATATCAGTTTTAATCCTTGTCTGTTGATCTGTCTTCAAAGTAGAAAGATATTGTATCAGTTTTAATCCTTGTCTGTTGATCTGTCTTCAAAGTAGAAAGACGTTGTATCAGTTTTAATCCTTGTCTGTTGATCTGTCTTCAAAGTAGAAAGATATTGTATCAGTTTTAATCCTTGTCTGTTGATCTGTCTTCAAAGTAGAAAGATATTGTATCAGTTTTAATCCTTGTCTGTTGATCTGTCTTCAAAGTAGAAAGACGTTGTATCAGTTTTAATCCTTGTCTGTTGATCTGTCTTCAAAGTAGAAAGATGTTGTATCAGTTTAATCCTTGTCTGTTGATCTGTCTTCAAAGTAGAAAGATGTTGTATCAGTTTTAATCCTTGTCTGTTGATCTATCTTCAAAGTAGAAAGATGTTGTATCAGTTTTAATCCTTGTCTGTTGATCTGTCTTCAAAGTAGAAAGATGTTGTATCAGTTTTTAATCCTTGTCTGTTGATCTGTCTTCAAAGTAGAAAGATATTGTATCAGTTTTAATCCTTGTCTGTTGATCTATCTTCAAAGTAGAAAGATGTTGTATCAGTTTTAATCCTTGTCTGTTGATCTCTCTTCAAAGTAGAAAGATGTATTAGTGTTGCATACTGACGTTCTCACAGTACCAAATCGATATAATGTTATATACCCTTTTCTTACTTCTAGTCGTCTTCTCTTCTGGCCGGCTTTGCTATTCTGATCGTCTATCATCTTGGTCTGGTCTAGTGTCTGGTGTTGACTTTCTTGGGGATTCCGGTCTGGTCCTCTATGGGGATTTCTCGTTATCAGAAGCCCTGTGTCATTGTTAGTTTTTAGGTAATAAACACAAGACTTCGATTTACGTTGATGTTACTTCATTTCCAAATCCCCAACCCAGACAATCTGCGCAGATGACAGGATGCGCATAGAAATGCGACTTACATCTTCGAGCTCCTACTAGATTTAAAATTCAACAAAACTTGGAAATAATCAATGAAACTTAACGTAATTTTTGCTGTATAAAATAAAGGAAGGATTTTTAAAAATTACATGTAAAATTTATGTTTTATAGTCTTTAAAATTGGGAGAATTTTGTAAACTAAAATCTGTATCTGTTAAAACGGTGCATCTTTTGACGTTTTTTTCTCTCTTGAAAATGAGCTCTTTTTAATGTAATTTATTTCATTGAATTTAGAAATTCATAGAAAAAAAATTTTCTATGTAAGTTTAGGCTCCATTCTTAAGAAAGAAAATTAAAATAAATGACAATTTACAATTTTAGATTTTTCATAAAAGTTTAAAGAAAGGGGGGGATGTGCTGTTGTACTAAAATTTTGTGTTTATTTTTGTTGTGTTTGGCAAAGATTCTGAAAATATGACCTGTCTTATGGGTAATTCCATGTTAAATCATATCTTACAAGCTCGGTTTCTAACTTCTAACTGTCTGAGTTACTTAGTATCCTTAAACCGGAAGGGCCTTCTATGGGGGTTCCGGTTCTCACGATTTATCCCCGGAAAGCAAGGTGAGAGCGAGGTCAAGCGCTGTCACTCACTCTCAAGGCCATCAGCTGCACTAATCGCCATTATGATTTCTACACTATTGCCATAATCATTAGGTATCTAATAATTATGTAACATTAGATATAATACTTGACTGTTGATCTGTCTTGTATCAGATTTGATCCTGTTGGTCATTCCTTTAAGTAGTCCTTCTAGGAATTTTAGGACAATTCATCAAAGATTTAAATTCTTTCAGCTCCGTTAATTTTGAACCACGTATCTATGAGACGGAACACAGATTATTAAAGACGCGTGGTTCAAAGTTAACTGAATTGAAAAAATGTAAAAGTTTGAAAATAAAATAGCTGATGCATTATATCTTTTATTCATTAATATATCAATATTGAAAATTTCATGAAATTCGGTTAATTCCCTAATTTTTGCGTTCTTTTTTCTTTCGGCGGGGTGACATACGATGGTCGAATTTAGGTCCGTTAAGTTCGCGAATTCTTAGATTCTTCTATCATTAAAATTCATTTTAATCTGTGTAACTAAAAAATAAACTATTCACAGATTCTGAAGCAACGAAAGTTATAAAAGAAACAATAACAAAAACAAAAATACCATAAACTGATTATAAAACAGTTGGGGAAAAAATTATCATTAAAAAATGGCAAAATCATTGGAATGCACTCATTAATAACAAACTCCAAAACATTAAACCTACACTTGGAGAATGGAACTTAAAATACAACAAAAATAGAAGAGAACAGGTTGTGCTGACTCGACTTCATATAGGCCACACCTACATCACCCATCATCATTTACTAAAGGGCATAGAATCCCCAATATGCACTAAGTAGATCTCTTTTGCAAAAGCAAAAACAAACATACAAGGAAAGGGAAGATACAATAAAAGTTGGTTTGAACATGATTTTCTTGATCTAAGGCTTTAAATAACCCAACAGGAGTTGACGTGCCATAAAACTCACCTACCAACCTCCTAATAAGAAAATAGTATGGACTGCTATAGACAAATTATTGATCATATGGAAATCTGATCTCTCTGAAAAAATAAAGCCACAATTCTTCCAAGGTAGTCAGTGCTACTGTATGGCTGCACCACTTGGACTCTAACGAAATAGTTTGAGAAAAAGCTAGATTAGAACTATACAGGGTTGCTGTTTGCTTTCTTGAATCAATTCTAGAAGCAGAAGTTCACAACAAAAATAAATGTACGAGTACTTGTCCCACAAACCATCCGGGTAAGACGGCAAAAGAATGTTGAGCTGCCTTTAGCCAAATATTGCAAAACTTTTGACTCACCCTGGTACAAATGAAATAGCAGGGGAGTTGTCCAAGCCATAGAGGCAAATCGGGCGAGTCACACTCAGGGAGTATCTGGTGAGCTCGCCAACTCACTGTCCAGTATGGTTTGTCACCATGAAGACTATAACAAAAGAATCTTGAGCTGCCTTTAGCCAAATATTGCAAAACATTTGACTCACCGTGGTACAAATGAAATATGAACTGTCTGGACTCGAATGTCAGTTGAGAAGAAATTATTGTACCCGGGGTGTTTGCCTTGATATATCATCTCATTTGCAGCCTGGGTAACACCCCGTGTCGTGTTTCTATCATAATAATGACAATGTTGACTCTAAACACTTTCGCGGAAGTTTCCGAGGCAATGTGGCGACTGTGCTGGACTGCAATATCCTAATAAGTGGGTTCGATCTCCAGTCGCGACATTTTTAATGTAATAGAAATGTATTCATTTAATTTGTTTTCTTTTTTTACCCTAAAAATGTAAAATTAAAAAAAAGCTAAGAATTAAATATGTTTCCTTATTTGTAGGTGGAAAATTAAGTGTATTAATTTAAATTTTGTTCTGACTCGCCTCCAAATAGGCCACACCTACATCACCCATCATCATTTACTAGAGGGCACAGAATCCCCAATATGCACTACATGTCAAGAGAGATTTACTGCTAGAGTGTGTAGACTTTGATCTAGTGCAAACAAAATACTACCAAACAAATAATTTGAAAAAAAACTTTTCACGAAAATAAGACCATCCAGGATTTTACATTTCCTCAAAGAAGTGGGATTCTACTCAAAAATATGAGTAATTGAACAATACTTAAAATCTATACATATATACATTTGTTTTTCTACAAAACTATCGCTATGAACCCAAAATTTAGTCGGCATTAAATGACCCACCGAGGTTGATATGCCGTAAAATAAACCAACCAATTCAGTTGTAATCGGTGGCCATCACTGAACTTTGAACCTAACCCTTTATTCAGTCCTCGTGGGTATCCTGTCCTCATTCCGCTAACCATAGCTGGAGTACAGGTGTTGAGCTGTGTTAATTATTATTCTATGTTACTGCTGCCCCTGACCAGGATTGAACCTGCAGTCTAGATATAACTGTCACTTAGAACTGTCTTAACCTAACTCCTTTATCCACTACGCTATATGTCCAATTAGACAGGATATCCCCGTGAACTGAATAAAGGGTTAGATTCAAATTACCGTGACTGCTCCCGATTACGACAAGAAGGTTTCCTTGATTACAACAAGAAGGTTCCCAAGTTTGAAAAGAAGGTTCCCAAGTTTGAAAAGAAAGCTTCCCAAGTTTGAAAGAAGGTTCCCAAGTTTGAAAAGAAGTTTCCCAAGTTTGAAAGAAGGTTCCCAGGTTTGAAAAGGAGTTTCCCAAGTATGAAAAGAAGGTTCCCAAGATTGAGAAGAAGGTTCCCCCCAGTTATGAAAGAAGGTTTCCAAGTTTGAAAAGAAGTTCCCAATTTTGAAAAGAAGGTTCCCAGTTTGAAAAGGAGTTCCCAAGTATGAAAAGAAAGGTTCCCAAGATTGAAAAGAAGGGTTCCCAAGTTTGAAAAGAAGTTTCCCAATTTTGAAAAAGAAGGTTCCCAAGTTTGAAAAAGAAGTTAAGAATTTAAAAGAAGTTTCCCAAGTTTAAAAAGAAGGTTCCCAAGTTTGAAAAGAAGCTTCCCAAGTTAAAAAAGAAGTCTCCCAATTTTTGAAAAGATATTTAAAAGAAGGTTCCAAGTTTTGAAAAGGATGTTCCCAGGTTTGAAAGAAGGTTCCAAGTTTTGAAAAGAAGGTTCCAAGTTTGAAAAGGAGGTTCCCAAGTTTGAAAAGAAGTTTCCCAATTTTGAAATTTCCAATTTTAAAAAGGTTTAAAAGGTTCAAGGTTCCAAGTTTGAAAGAAGGTTCCCAAGCTTCCCAATTTTGAAAAGAAGGTTCCCAAGTTTGAAAAGAAAGGTTCCCAAGTTTGAAAAGGAGGTTTCCCAAGTTGAAAGAAGTTTCCCAATTTTGAAAGAAG
>CM042175.1:53205132-53215040 GCA_023376005.1 Doryteuthis pealeii | reverse complement strand
ACAAAGGAGAGATACATCACCATCATCATTTACTAGAGGGCACAGAATCCCCAATATGAGGCACTACATGTCAAGCAGAGATTTACTGCTAGAGTGTTAGACTTTGATCTAGTGGCAAACAAAAATACTTACCAAACAATAATTTGAAAAAAAACTTTCACGAAAATAGCCATCCCAGGATTTACATTTTTCTCAAAGAGTGGGATTCTACTCAAAAATAAGGAGTATTGAACAATACTTAAAATCTATACATATAACATTTTTTTTTCTACAAACTATCGCTAATGAACCAAAATTTAGTCGGCATTAATGAACCCCACACAGGTTGATATGCCGTAAATAACCAACCAATTCAGTGTAATCGTGGCCATCACTGAACTTGAACCTACGCCTTTATTCAGTCCTCGTGGGTATCCTGTCCTCAATTCCGCTAACCATAGCGGAGTACAGGGTGTTGAGCTGTGTTAATTATTATTTATGTTACTGCTGCCCCTGACCAGGATTGAACCTGCAGTCTAATATAACTGTCACTTAGAACTGTCTTAACCTAACTCTCCTTTATGCACTCGGCTATATGTCCAATTAAGACAGGAATATCCCCCGTGAACTGAATAAAGGGTTAGATTCAATTAACCGTGACTGCTCCGATTACAACAAGAGGGTTCCTGCATTATCACAAAGAAGGGTCCAAGTTTTGAAAAGAAGTTCCCAAGTTTGAAGAAAGCTTCCCCAAGTTGAAAAGAAGGTTCCCAAGTTTGAAAAGAAAGTTCCCAAGGTTTGAAAAGAAGGTTCCCAGGTTGAAAAGGAGTTTCCCCAAGTATGAAAAAGGAGGTTCCCAACGATTGAAAAGAAGGTTCCCAAAGTTTGAGAAGAGGGTCCCAAAGTTGAAAAGAAGCTTCCAAGTTTGAAAAGAGGTTCCCAAGTTTTTGAAAAGAAGTTTCCGCCAATTTTGGGAAAGAAGGTTCCCAGGTTTTGAAAGGAGTTTCCCAAGTATGAAAGAAAGGTTCCCAACGATTGAAAGAAGGTTCCCAGTTTGAAAGAAGTTGCGGCCAAATTTGAAAAAGAAGGTTCCCAAGTTGAAAAGAGTTTCCCAAGTTTGAAAAAGAAGTTTCCCAAGTTTGAAAAGAAGGTTCCCCCAAGTTTGAAAAAGCTTCCCAGTTTAAAGAAGTCTCACAATTTTGAAAGAAGGTTCCCAAGTTTAAAAAAAGGTTCCCCAAGTTGAAAAGGATGTTCTCAAGGTTTGAAAAGAAGGTTCCCAGTTTGGAAAAGACAGGTTCCCAAGTTTGAAAAGGAGGTTCCCAAGTTTTGGAAAAGAAGTTTCCAATTTCTGAAAGAAGGTTCCCAATTTTAAAAGAGGTTTCCCAAGTTTGAAAGGATGTTCCCAAGGTTTGAAAAGAAGGTTCTTCCCAGTTTGAAAAGAAGGTTCCCAAGTTGAAAAGAAACGGTTCCCAGGTTTGAAAAGAAGGTTCCCAAAGTTTGAAAAAGAAAGGTTCCCAAGTTTGAAGGAGGTTCCCAAAGTTTTGAAAGAAGTTTTCCCAAATTTTGAAAAGAAGGTTCCCAAAGTTTGGAAAAGAAGGTTCCCAAGGTTGAAAAGAGTTTCCCAATTTTTGAAAAGAAGCTTCCCAGGTTTTGAAGAAGGTTCCCAAAGTTTGAAAGAAGGTTCCCAAGCTTTGAAAAGAAGTTTCCAAGTTTGAAAAGGAGGTTCCCAAGTTTGAAAAGAATTTCCCAAGTTTGAAAAAGGAGGTTCCCAAAGTTTGAAAAGAAGTTTCCCAAGTTTGAAAAAGAAGTTTCCCAAAGTTTGAAAAGAAGTTTCCCAAGTTTGAAAAGGAAGGTTCCAAGTTTGGACAAAGAAGGTTCCCAAGTTTTGAAAAGAAGCTTCCCAAGTTAAAAAAGAGTCTCCCATTTTGAAAGAGGTTTCCGCAATTTTTAAAAGAAGGTCCCAAAGTTGAAAAAGGATGTTTCCCAGGTTTGAAAAGAAGGTTCACAAAGTTGAAAAGAAGTTTCCAAGTTTGAAAAGAAGGTCCCAGGTTTGAAAGAAGTTCCCAAGTTGGAAAAGAAGGTTCCAAGTTGAAAAGAGGATCCCAATTTGAAAAGAAGTTTCCCCCATTTTTGAACAGAAAGGTTCCCAAGTTGAAAAAGAAGGTTCCCAAGTTTGAAAAGAAGTTCCCCAATTTGAAAAGAAGCTTCCCAAGTTTGAAAAGAAGGTTCCCAATTTGAAAAGAAGGTTCCCAAGTTTGAAAAGCAGTTTTCCCAATTTGAAAAGGAGGTCCCAAAGTTAAAAAAGAAGTTTCCCAAGTTTGAAAAGGAGGTCCAAGTTTGAAAGAAGTTTCCCCAAGTTTGAAAAGAAGTTTCCCTAAGTTGAAAAGAAGGTTTTCCCAAAGTTTGAAAAGAGAAGCTTCCCCAAGTTTGAAAGAAGGTTCCCCGGGTTTGAAAAGAGGTTCCCAACGTTTGAAAAGAAGGTTCCCAAAGTTTGAAAAGGAGGTTCCCAAGTTTTGAAAAAGAAGTTTCCATTTGAAAGGAAGGTTCCCCAATGTTTGAAAAGAAAGGTTCCAAGTTTTAAAAGAAGTTCCCAATTTGAAAAGAAAGCTTCCCAAGTTTGAAAAAGAAGGTTCCCAAGTTTGAAAAGAAGGTTCCAAGTTTGGAAAAGAAGTTTCCCAGTTTGAAAAGGAGGTCCCCAAGTTCTGAAAAGGAAGTTTCCCAAGTTTGGAAAAGGAGGTTTCCCAGTTTGAAAAGGAAGTTTCCCCAAGTTTGAAAAGAAGTTTCCCAAGTTGAAAAAGAGGTTCCCAAGTTTGAAAGAAGCTTCCCAGAGTTAAAAGGAAGTCCCCATTTTGAAAGAAGGTCCCAATTTAAAAAGAAGTTCCCAAGTTTGAAAAGGATGTCCCAAGTTTGAAGGGGTTCCCAGTTTTTGAAAGAAGGTTGCTCAACGTTTGAGAAGGTTCCCAGGTTTGAAAAGAAGGTTCCAAGTTTGAAAAGAAGGTTCCCAAGTTGAAAAAAAGGAGGTTCCCAAGTTTTGAAAGAAGTTTAACCCAATTTTTGAAAAAAAGGTTCCAAGTTTGAAAAGAAGGTTCCACAAGTTTGAGAAAAAGAAGGTTCCCAAGTTTGGAAAAAGAAGTTTCCCAATTTTGAAAAGGAGGTTCCCAAGTTTTGAAAGAAGGTTCCCCAATTTTGAAAAGAAAGGTTCCCAAGTTTGAAAAGAAGGTTTCCAAGTTTTTGAAAAGAAGGTTCCCAAAGTTTGAAAGAAGTTTCCCAAGTTTGAAAAAGGAGGTTCCCAAGTTTGAAAAGCAAGTTTCCCAAAGTTTTGAAAAGGAGGTTTCCAAGTTTGAAAAGAAATTTCCCAACGTTTGAAGGAGGTTCCCAAGTTTTGAAAAAGAAGTTTCCCAAGTTTGAAAAGAAGGTTCCCAAGTTTGAAAAGAAGTTTTCCCAAGTTTGAAAGGAGGTTGCCAAGTTTTGAAAAGAAGTTTCCCAAGTTTGAAAAGAAGGTTTCCCAAGTTTGAAAAAGAAGTTTCCCAAGTTTGAAAAAGGAGGTTCCCAGTTTGAAAGAAGTTCCCCAAGTTTGAAAAGAAGCTTCACAAGTTGAAAAGAAGGTTCCCCAAATTTTGAAAAGAAGTTTCCAAGTTTGAAAAGAAAGGTTCCCAAGTTTGAAAAGAAGTTTCCCAAAGTTTGAACAAGGAGTTCCCCAAGTTTTGAAAAAAGTTTTCCCGCAAGTTTGACAAAGAAGTTTCCCAAGTTTGAAAAGAAGGTCCAAGTTTTGAAAAGAAGCTTCCCAAAGTTTAAAGAAGTCTCCGCATTTTGAAAAGAAGGTTCCCATTTTAAAAAAAGAGGTTCCGCAAGTTTGAAAAGGATGTTCCAGGTTGAAAGAAAGGGTCCAAGTTTGAAAGAAGTTTCCAGTTTGAAAAAGAAGTTTCCCCAAGTTTAAGGAGGTTCCAAGTTTGAAAAGTTTCCCAAATTTATGAAAAGAAAGGTTCCCAGTTTGAAAAAGAAGGTTGCCCAAGTTTGAAAGGAAGGTTCCCCAAGTTTGAAAAGAAGTCTTCCCAGTTTGGAAAGGAGGTTCCCAAGTTTGAAAGAAGTTTCCCAAGCTTGAAAGGAGGTTCCCAAGTTTGAAAAGAAGTTTCCAAGTTTGAAAAGGGGAGGGTTCCCAAGTTTGAAAAGAAAGTTTCCAAGTTTGAAAAGAAGGTTTCCCAAGTTTTGAAAAGAAGGTTCCCAGGTTTGAAGGAGTTTCCCAGTATGAAAAGAAGGTTCCCAGTGAAAAGAAGTTCCCAGTTTGAAAGAAAGTTTCCAAGTTGAAAAGGAGGTTCCCCCAAGTTTGAAAAGAAGTTTCCCAAGTTTGAAAAGAAGCTTCCCAGTTTTGAAAAGAAGCTTCCCAAGTTTTGAAAAAGAAGGTTCCCAGGTTTGAAAGGAGTTTCCCAGTTGAAAGAAGGTTCCCAATTTTGAAAAGAAAGGTTCCCAATTTTTAAAAAGACGGTTCCCAAGTTTGAAAGGAATGTTCCCAGGTTTGAAAAAGAAGGTTCTCCACGTTTTGAAAAGAAGCTTCCCAAAGTTTGAAAAGAAGGTCCCAAGTTGAAAAGGAGGGTTCCCAAAGTTGAAAAAAGTTTCCCAATTTTGAAAAGAAAGCTTCCAAGTTTTGAAAAGAAGGTTCCCAAGTTTGAAAAGAGTTTCCTCAATTTTGAAAAGAAGGTTCCCAAGTTTGAAAAAGAAGGTTCCCAAGTTGAAAAAGAAGGTTACCAAGTTTTGCAAAGAAGTCCCCAAGTTTGAAAAGGAGGTTCCCAAGTTTGAAAAAGATTCCCAAGTTTTGAAAAGGAGTTCTCAAGTCTGAAAAGAAGTTTCCCAAGTTTGAAAAGGAGGTTCAAAGTTTGAAAGAATTGTTTCCCAGTTTTGAAAAAGAAGGTTCCCAAGTTGAAAAGAAGTTTCCCAAGTTTGAAAAGGAGGTTCCCAAGTTTGAAAAGAAGTTTCCCCAAGTTTGAAAAGAAGTTTCCCAGTATTGAAAAAGGAGGTTCCAAGTTGAAAAGAAAGTTTCCCAAGTTTGAAAAGAAAAGTTTCCCAAGTTTGAAAAGAAGGTTCCCAAGTTTGAAAAGAAGGTTCCAAGTTTAAAAAGAAGTTTCCCCGCAATTTTGGACAAAGAAGGTTCCCAATTTTGAAAAAGAAGTTTCCCAATTTTGGAATAAGAAGGTTCCCAAGTTTGAAAAGAAAAGTTTCCCATTTTGAAAAGGAAGGTCCCAAGTTTGAAAAGAAGGTTCCCAGATTTTGAAAAGAAGTTTCCCAATTTTGAAAAGAAGGTTCCCAAGTTTGCACAAGAAGTTTCCCCAATTTTTGAAAGAAGTTTCCCAAATTTTGAAAAAGAAGTTTCCCAATTTTGAAAAGAAGGTTCCCAAGTTTGAAAAGAAAGTTTCCCAATTTTGAAAAGAAGTTTCCCAATTGAAAAGAAGGTTCCCAAGTTTGGAAAAAGAAGTTTCCTCCCAAGTTTGAAAAGAAGGTTCCAAATTTTGAAAAGAAGGTTCCCAATTTTGAAAAGAAGTTTCCCAATTTTGAAAGAGTTCCCAAGTTTGAAAAGAGGTTCAGTTTGAAAGAAAGTTTCCCACTTTTAAAGAAAGGTTCCCAAGTTTGAAAAAGAAGGTTCCCAGGTTTTGAAAGAAGGTTCCCAATTTTGAAAAGAAGCTTTCCCAATTTGAAAAAAGAAGTTTCCCAATTTTGAAAGAGGTTCCCAAGTTTGAAAAAAGAAGGTTCCCCAGGTTTGAAAAGAAGTTTCCCAAGTTGAAAAGAAGGGTTCCCAAGTTTGAAAAAGAAGTTTCCCAAGTTGAAAAGAATTTCCCCAAATTTTGAACAAGAAGTTTCCCAATTTTGAAAAGAAGTTTCCCAATTTTAAAAGAAGGTTCCAAGTTTGAAAAGAATTTCCCAATTTTGAAAAGAAGGTTCCCAAGTTTTGAAAAGAAGGTTCCCAATTTTGAAAAGAAGGTTCCCAAGTTTTGAAAAGAAAGGTTCCCAGGGTTTGAAAAGAAGGTTCCCAATTTTGAAAAGAAGGTTCCAAGGTTTGAAAAGAGGTTCCCCAAGTTTTGGAAAAGAAGGTTCCAGGTTTTGAAAAGAAGTTTCCCAAGTTTGAAAAAAAGTTCCCAAGTTTGAAAACGAAGGTTCCCAAGTTTAAAAAGAAGGTTCCAGTTTGAAAAAAGAGTTTCCCAATTTTGAAAAGAAGTTTCCAATTTGAACAGAGGTTCCCAATTTTTGAAAAGAAGTTTCCCCAATTTTGAAAAGAAGGTTTCCCCAATTTTGAAAAGAAGGTTCCCAGGATTTGAAGAAGAAGGTTCCCAAAGTTTGAAAAGAAGGTTCCCAGGTTTGAAAAAAGGTTCCCAAGTTTGAAAAAGAAGGTTCCCAAGTTTGAAAAGAAGGTTCCCAAGGTTTGAAAAGAAGGTTCCCAAGTTTGAAAAAGAAGGTTCCCAATTTTGAAAAGAAGTTTCCCAATTTGAAAAGAAGGTTCCAGTTGAAAAAGAAGTTTCCCAATTTTGAAAAGAATTCCAAGTTATAAAAGAAGTTCCACACCCACAAGTTTTGAAAAGAAAAGGTTCCAATAGTTTTGAAAGGAGGTTTCCCAAGTTTGAAAGAAGTTTCCCAATTTTGAAAAGAAGGGTTCCCCAGTTTGAAAAGAAGGTTCCCAAGTTTGAAAAGAAAGTTCCCAATTTTGAAAAGAAGGTTCCCAAGTTTGAAAAGAAAGTTCCCATTTTGAAAGAAGTTTCCCAATTTTGAAAAGAAAGGTTCCCAAGTTTGAAAAGAAGTTTCCCCAATTTTTGAAAAGAAGTTTCCCAGAATTTTGAAAAGAAGGTTCCCAGGTTTTGAAAAGAGGTTCCCAAGTTGAAAACGAAGTTTCCCAATTTTTGAAAAGAAGTTTCCCAATTTTGAAAAGAAGGTTCCCAAGGTTGAAAGAAGGTTCCCAAGTTTGAAAAAAGAAGTTTCCCAATTTTGAAAAGAAGTTTCCCAATTCTGAAAAGAAGGTTCCAGGTTTGAAGAGAAGGTTCCCAAAGTTTGAAAGAAGTTTCCAAGTTTTTGAAAAGAAGTTTCCCATTTTGAAAAAGAAGGTTCCAGGTTTGAAAAGAAAGTTTCAAGTTTGAAAAAGAAAGTTTCCATTTTGAAAGAAGTTTTTCCCAATTTGAAAAGAAGGTTCCGCAAGTTTGAAAAGAAGTTTCCAAATTTTGAAAAGAGGTTCCCAATTTTGAAAAGAAAGGTTCCCAGGTTTGAAGAAGTTCCCCAGTTTGAAAGAAAGGTTCCAAGTTTGGAAAAGAAGTTTCCGCCAATTTTGAAAAGAAGGGTTTTTTCCCCAAACCCCCCAGGTTATGAAAAGAAGGTTCCCAAGTTTGAAAAGAAAGTTTCCCAATTTTTTTGAAAAGAAGTTTTCATTTGAAAAGAAGGTTCCCAGGTTTGAAAAGAAGGTTCCCAAGTTTGAAAAGAAGTTTCCCAATTTTGAAAAGAAGGTTCCCAGGTTGAAAAAGAAGGTCCCAAGTTGAAAAGAAGTTTTCCAAGTTTAAAAAGAAGTTTCCCAATTTTGAAAAGAAGTTTCCCAATTTTGAAATGAAGGTTTCCCAAAGTTTAAACAGAAGTTTCCCCCCAAATTTTTTGAAAGAAGTTTCCCCATTTTGAAATAAGAACGTTTGCCCAATTTTGAAAAGAGTTCCAAGTTGAAAAGAAAGTTCCCATTTTGAAAAGAAAGGTTCCAGTTTGAAAAGAGGTCCCAATTTGAAAAGAAGGTTCCCAAGTTTGAAGAAGGTTCCCCAGGTTTGAAAAGAAGGTTTCCAATTTTTGAAAAAAGAAGGTTCCAGTTTGAAAAGAAAGGTTCCCGAGTTTGAAAGAAGGTTCCCAAGGTTTTTGAAAGAAGTTTCCCAATTTGAAAAAGAAGGTTCCCAGGTTTTGAAAAGAAGGTTCCCAAATTTGGAAAAGAAGTTTCCCAATTTTGAAAGAAAGGTTCCCAATTTTGAAAAGAAGGTTCCCAGGTTTGAAAAGAAGTTTCCCAATTTTGAAAAGAAGGTTCCCAAGTTTAAAAGAAGGTTCCCAATTTGAAAGGAAGGTTCCCAATTTGAAAAGATAGGTTCCCAGGTTTGAAAAGAAAGGTTCCCAATTTTGAAAGAATGGTTCCCAAATTTTGACAAGAAGGTTCCCAGGTTTGAAAAAGAAAAGGTTCCCAGTTTGAAAGAAGGTTTCCCAGGTTTGAAAGAAGGTTCCCAAGTTTGACAAAGAAGGTTCCAGGTTTGAAAATGAAGGTTCCCAAGTTGAAAAGAAAGGTTCCCAGGTTGAAAGAAGGTTCCCAAGTTTGAAAGAAGGTTCCCCGTTTGAAAGAAGTTCCAAGTTTGAAAAGAAGTCCAAAGTTTTGAAAAGAAGGTTCCCAACTCTTTGAAAAAAGAAGTTCCCAATTTTGAAAAAGAAGTTCCAAAATTTTGAAAAGAAGTTTCCCAATTTTGAAAAGAAGGTTCCCAAGTTTAAAAAAGAAAGGTCCCAAAGTTTGAAAAGAAGGTTCCCAAGTTTGAAAAGGAGGTTGCCCAATTTGGAAAAAGAAAGTTTCCCAATTTTTGAAAAGAAGGTTCCCAGTTGAAAAGAAAGGTTCCAAGTTTGAAAAGAAGTTTCCCAATTTTGAAAAGAAGGGTTCCCAAGTTTGAAAAGAAGTTTTCCCCAATTTTGAAAAGAAGTTTCCAAATTTTTGAAAAGAAGGTTCCCAAGTTTTTGAAAGAGAAGTTTCCCAATTTTGAAAAGAAGTTTCCAATTTTGAAAGAAGGGTTCCAGGTTTTGAAGAAGGTTCCAAGTTTGAAAAGAAGTTTCCCAATTTTGAAAAGAAGTTTCCCAATTTTGAAAAGGTTTCCCAGGTTTGAAAAAGAAGGTTCCCAAGTTGAAAAGATTTTCCCAATTTTGAAAAGAAGTTTTACCAATTTTGAAAAAGAGGTTCCCAGGTTTGAAAAGAAGGTTCGCAAGTTTGAAAAGAGTTTCCAATTTTGAACAGAAAGTTTTCCCAATTTTTGAAAGAAGGTTCCAGGTTTGAAAAGAGGTTCCCAAGTTTTGAAAAGAAGTTCCCAATTTTGAAAAGAAGTTTCCCAATTTGAAAAGAAGGTTCCCAAGTTCTGAAAAGAAGTTTCCCAATTTTGAAAAGAAAGGTTCGCCCATTTTGAAAGAAGGTTCCCGGGTTTGAAAAAGACAGTTCCCATAAGTTTGAAGAAGAAGTTCCCAAGTTTGAAAAGAAGTTTCCCAAAGTTTGAAAGAAGGTTCCCAGGTTTGAAAAGAAGGTTCCACAAGTTTGAAAAGAAGTTTCCAATTTTGAAAAGAAGTTTCCAATTTTGAAAGAAGGGGTTCCCAGGTTTTGAAAAAGAAGGTTCCCCAAGTTTGAAAAGAGTTTCCAAGTTTGAAAAGAAGGTGTCCGCAAGTTTGAAAAGAAGGTTCCCAAGTTTGAAAGAAAAGGTTCCCCAATTTTGAAAAGAAGTTTCCCAATTTTGAAATGAAGGTTCTCCCAAGTTTAAAAGAAAGAAGTTCCCCAATTTTGAAGAGTTTCCCAATTTTGAAAAGAAGTTTCCGCAATTTTGAAAAGAAGGTTCCCAAGTTTGAAAAGAAGTTTCCCAATTTTGATAAAGAAGGTTCCCAAGGTTTGAAAAAGAAGGTTCCCAATTTTGAAAAGAAGGTTCCCAAGTTTGAAAAGAAGGTTTCCCACAGGTTTGAAAAGAAGGTTCCCATTTTTTAAAAGAAGGTTCCAGTTTTTGAAAAGAAGGTTCCCGAAGTTTGAAAGAAGTTCCCAGGTTTGAAAGAGTTTCCCCAGTTTGATAAAATAAAGGTTCCCAGTTTTGAAAGACGGTTCCAAGTTTAAAAGAAGGTTTCCCAAGTTTGAAAAGAAGTTTTCCCAATTTTGAATAGAAGTTTCCCAATTTTGAACCACAGAAGGTTCCCAATTTTGA
>CM042175.1:53182632-53195132 GCA_023376005.1 Doryteuthis pealeii | reverse complement strand
GGTTATCTCTTGTACTGATTTTATAACACACACACACACACACACACACACACACACACACATATATATATATATATATATATAAGGTGTGTCCGGTGCAGTCAGTAAATAATGCATGTTGTATGATTTTAGGAACGGCTTCAGACATTTGCCAATTTTTATTATCATCATCATCCGTATTCTGGCCTCCCACGTGCCAATCCTAATCTGGACACCCGCCACCCACAAAAAAAAAAAAAAAACAAAAACACAATAAACCCCAACCTACCCCCCAAAAAAAAACCCCCAACCTACCTCCCCCCAAAAAAACCCCAAAAAAACACCACTAGCCGGTCCTATCCTGCTTAAACTATCGCTGGGTTACAAATTTGACATTTAGATTCTAGCCAATGGAGGAAGGATAGTACTGACTGGTGCCAAAGGCTGGCGACGTAGGGGGTGGAGATTGCCGGCGGTGGATGGGCGGCACGGCGCGGGGGGTGGGGGTGTATTTGGCCATATAGATAATTAGCATATTACCGCCAATGGAGTAAGGTAAAGAGTTCGGCCCGGAATGCTTTTTTTGGTCCGAATGCCTGTTGACACGAAAGGGCTTCAATAAATGTCCATCTGCAGATTGTTCCTTTAGACCAAAAGGATGATTTTTATATTTCTTGTGATGGGGGTGTAGTGGTATTGGAGACGGGCGAGTCGTTGGTTCTTCTTTGTAAACCGAACTAATAAGTGAAGTAAGTAATTTATAGAGATTATCACTACTTCTCCGATGATTTATTCCTTAGAGGTGATGAGAGGCTGTGTAATCGTTTTACTCCTATAACAAGTGGCTCACGTAGTAGTGAGCTATGAGTTTCGGCTTTACAACTCAGGACAAACATACAATTCTCCATTTATAATACAGTATCCTACTATATATATTATATATATATAATATGATGTGTGTTGTGTGTTTCTGTGTGCTCACTGTTGTAGACGTAAAATGATCTATCATTAAGTATTGAATTTTATTTGAAAAACTTTGTTTGGCATCAAATGATCCCACTTAGGTTGATGTGTGCCGTTAAAAACAAATTACACAACCCAGAATCAACTTCTACTAATAGTCGATGAGAATTAAACGTAGCGCCCTTTTTTTTTTTTTTTTTTTTTTTTTTTTTTTTTTTTAATTCTATTCCAAACTATAATTACTTACAACCCACATTAGTATGGTTTACACAGACGAAAGAACCAACCCGACGGCCCGTCTCCCATTACCACTAACCCCATCACAAAAAAAAAGAAACCCAAAAATATCTTCGCTATATACAGAGGAGACTGAGGCAGAACGTCCATCATCCTCTACCCTGACTATCCATCTTCTGTGTATAGCTCCGCGTCTCTCCTCATGGGCGTGGCTCTAGGGTAAAACAATCTGCAGCCAGTCACTCAATATCCACAATGCGACCATTTCATGAAAGCCCTTCCCGCACGGTCAACAAGCGCATTCGGACCAAAAAAAAGCCATTCCGGGGCGCGAACTCTTTTACCTATACTCCATTTGGCGTAATATGCTAATTATCTTTTCATGGCCGACAATACACCCCACCGCCCGCGCGCCGTGCCGCCCATCCACCGCCGGCAATCTCCACCCCTACGTCGCCAGCCTTTGGCAACCAGTCAGTACTATCGCTTCCTCCATTGGCTAGAAATCTAAATGTCAAATTTGTAACCAGCGATAGTTTAAGCAGGATAGCGACCGGGCTAGTGGTTTTTTTTTGTGATGGGCGCTCGTACTACCGGTGGTGTTTTTTTGGTTTGGGTTATTGTGTTGTTTTTTTTATATATATATATATGTGGCGGGTGTCCAGATTGATTGGCACGTCGGAGCCAAGAATACGGATGCATTGATGATAATAAAAATTGGCAATGTCTGAGCCGTTCTAAATCATACAACATGCGATTATTTACTGACTGACCAGGAACACACCTATACTATATATATATATAATATATTGTGTGTGTGTGTGTGTGTGTGTGTGTGTGATTGTTTATAAATCAGTTACAAAGAGAAACCATAACTCGAGTTTTCACCATAAGGATCATTTCAGTTCTATCCGCTGTATGTAGACTCCCCCTAAAAGTCATCTCAGCCAGCTAGAAGAGACTTGATAAGTCGAAACACCGTGACTCTGTGGAGACTACTAAATATCATACCTATCTATATATATAACTTTTATAATATACTCTATATATATAAATGGAAAGTACGTACCGGTGAATTTGTTCACGATGGTTAGTAAATGTGGCAATTCAGAGAGATAAGTCAGCGATATAACAAATACAAAGTGCTCAATACTTAGTAGTGCATTTATTATAAAATGGGTACAAGAGACTCTACTCGAGTTTCACCATCAGGATTTCAATTCACTGAAATTAATCGAGACACGATTAATAGCTCATTTCACGTGTGTGTTGGTCATTTGAAACGCGGACTTTCGATTCAAAGTCTCACACCGGATGTGTGAGATTTTTTTAATCGAAAGTCTCAGCTTCTTTCGCAACGCAACATTTTAATGCAATGACCACACTGTGAAATTCAACTTATTAACTCGTGTGTCTCGATTAATTCATGGGATTTATCCTGAAGATCATATATGGTGAAACTCGCTCTATTTATCTCTTGTACCCATTTTATAATAAATTTTGCACTACTTCGTATTGTATATCACTGACTACCCTCTGAATTCCACAATTACTTTAACCATCGTGACCAAATTCACCGGTAAGTCAAACTTTTCTTTATATAATATATATATATATATATGGTCATCCACAGACCGTGTTGCGACTTATCAAGTCTCTTCAGTGTGGCTAGACTTTTATTGACCTACATACAGCGGGATAGAACTCCGATCGATTCAGCAGCAGGGACAGTTTTAACTGCTCGGCATATCGTCACCCATAGAATAAGAAGGGGATTTTAACTGTTTTAATACACACATCTGTATGTATGTAAAGGCCGCCATAGAGTGTCCATCCCTTATTATAGTGAGGGTGTTGCATTTACGCTCTAGTTGGCGGTCATCAGCGAACCAAGCGGCGGTGGGGGCAGCAAATATAATATATAACCTATATATATATATTATATATTAAAGTATATTTTGGCAGCCTTTTTGCTAAATATTTAGTTAAATTCTACGGACAATTCTGGGGCGGACGATTTTGTTCTTTTCTAACTGTCTGGCCATCTTTTTAAAAGCGAGACAACGGAAACATCCAACTAGTTCCACACCTGAAGATGCCATTTAAGAACGTCCCAAACACTTCAAGAATCTTTCAAGTATCCTCTCAACAAATCCGAAACAATATAGAAACAAGTCATGATATTTTGCAAAGATAATCGTACAAAAAAAAATTCAAGGGACAATAAGGTTGAACAATCATATAGGTGCTAGGCATGACATGACCAGCCAAATGACCAGAAGGACCTCTTTGACCGACTGTCTAGCCGAAGTAAACACAAAAGTGGAGTGTTGCATGTCGTGGGCTGCTCAGCCATCAAGATTCCATCTTTAAGCATTCAAAGGTCGCCACCACGGCCAACAGGGCTTATGGGGGAGGAGTCTTATCCCTCTGCAGAGGTTCAGTTGACATATTCTACAGTAGATGAGGTAAACTTGTGAATGACACACATGAGATGTTTTCATGGGGTCTTCCATCGGTATACTGAACAAAGAATATATGTAGATGAAATGGTTGATGCAGACAACCAAAAAAACATTAAAGCTACAATGTGTTTCAGCCTTTAGCCAATTTTTTTGAACAATGGAGTTCAGATTTTCTGAGGGCACTACTAGATTATAATTATATATATACGTAATTTCCTGGTCATAAACATAACAAGAAATGTTTCAAATTAAACACCAGAAGATTAGCAGCCTGACGATGGTTGAAATAACCTGAAACCTGGTAGTTTGCTTATGAAAAACTTTTATTATTTTAAAAAATTTCTTAAACAAATAAATAAAGCTCCTACAAATATATGTGGTTGAGCACTGTGGATTTCTTGTTTCATCCAAAACAAAGTTTTGCAGGAAAGCGCTTCGTCAAAAATCCTTGAACGGATTGTACACAAATTCCACCCGTTTAAGGGTTTAAGTTAGGTTGGGGTTTAGGGTTGGAGTTGGGGTTAGGGTGTTAGGGTTGGGGTTTAGGGTTGTTTTAATGGGAAAATAAATAATAATTTGGTTCTGTTTTCTGTGTCCCCTGTATATCATGTTACTCAACTAGGAAATAACTATAATATATATATATATAATTATATAATTATATATGTGTGTGTGTGTGTGTGTGTGTGTGTGTGTTGTTAAAAAAAAGAAATAAAGGAAGAAAGTATTGAATGATTAAATAGATATTTTAATTAATTTAACTTACACGTGTTCGGTCGGGAGTTATCCATGTTACATTGTTCTAGTCTATACTATTTTAAATAACAAAATGAAATGAAATCCAATTAATAATGGAAAAATCGGAAAAAATATTCCATTTCATTTGTTATTTAATTAATAATAATTAGAATTGACAATTACACCTATGGATAAACTCACCGACGAAACACGTTGTAAGTTAAATTGATTTAAATATCTTATTATCCATTCAAACTTTCTTTCCTTTAATTACTTCTTTTTCAACATTTACCATCGGATTCACTTCCAGTTTTCTTTTAGACACACACACACAAATATAATATATTAAATATATATATATATATATATATATATATATATATATAGTATTATTATATGAGTATAGATAAGAGGATGAAACCCCACAAAATGCTGTTAAAGTTGGAAGAACCAATTTAATAGCCATATCATAGCTGATATGAACAATATTATTAATTTTTTAAAAATCGAAATATTATATCTATACTCATATATACATAATATATAGAACAGTATTTTATGGGGGTTTTCATGCCTTCTTATCTATATTCATACCGTCGGATTCATGTCCTTTCTTTTAACTTATACACACACACACATATATATATCATCATCATCATCATGTCGCGCTATTGGCACGGATATCCATGACAATCTCTCGCCAACCTTTCCTATCATTCATTTTCCCAGGGAGGTCCTCTGCGCAGCAACCTGCATCTTTGCTTAGTTGGTCAATGTAGGTCCTTGATGGACGGCCCACACTAGCATGCCCGTGTGTTGGCTTCCACAGAAGAACGTCACTTATGAGCTCATCCTTGCTTCTCCAGCAGTGCCCGGCATGTCTTGCCCCCGTCTCACTTGTATGGTTTGTGAGATGGGGGCAGGTGGCCATATAGCTGTTTCCTCGTGGGGTGCTGCTTCCACGATTTATTCAGGACTGCACGCAGCATTCTTGTGCAGCTCCCGTCCAGCTTATTCTCAAGCGCCTCGTTAGGGTCCAAGTGGTGCATCCGTACAGCAACACTGATACAACCACCGCCTGGAATATATATATATATATATATATATATATATATATATATATATATAAAGGTAAAAGTATCCGATTGACTGGTATGTAGAGGATAATCTATTTGAGATCATCAATATCTCTTGTACATCGATAATGCATGATGTTGATACAAACTTATAAATTTAGACGAGGATTTTACAAATTCCTAAGAGATCGCAAAAATATAATAACTAATAAATTAGTTATAAACAGACAAATATCTATATTTTCAACAAGAAAAAAAAAACTCAACAAACAGCTATTAAAAATATATATATTATATATTATATATATATATATATATATATATATATATATATAATCCAAATTCCAGAGGAGAATCTTCCTTACGACACAGATATTTTATTTAAAAAAACTGTCGCAGTTTGAGAGCTCAATGTGTGCTCTTAATATTAGAGTCACAGAGCAAATATATAAGTAAAGAAATAACAAAAGACTTAGAGATTGAGCGTTATAGTCTATTTCAGGGGGCTTAGACAAAGTGTCACTATTTCAGGAAATAGACTATAATTTCAGGAAATAGACTATAAACCCATACGTATCGAAACATATCCACGAATGTAATCAAGGAAAATTTAAAGTGATGCCGATATATCAACTGATGACTATACTCTACTCTAATTAAAGAACACATTTCATAGATAAATACAAACCCGAATTAAATCGATTAACCCCACACACACAATAACACTACTCCATAAGCAAATATGATCTACTAAATAGAATCCACAAACCTATGTGTATGTGTAAAACACATATGTAGGAACAACAAATAAGCACCCAAAACACACAAACTGAACCTAACCAAGCAAATACATATACACAACAATAAAAACAACTTTACTACACAAACATGTAAACCACAAAACAAAAATACAAATTATATAATATGAAATATGAACAGTGCAAGATACATACGTACATACATAATATATTACATACATAGGAACAGACTAGGTAGATAGATAGATAGATAAAAATGAAAGAATAAGATAGATAGATATGAACAAGAAAAGATAGATAGATAGATAGATAGATCAAATATGAAAAAACAGATAGATAGATAGATATAAACACATTGAAATAGATAGATAGATTCATAGATCCATATATCAGATAGATAAACAAACACGGAGGGATATATAGATAAATAGAATTGATAATATAAACAGACTGAGATAGATAGATAGATAGATAGATAGATATAAACACACTGAAATAGATAGGACAGATAGATAGATAGATTGCTATATCATTAAAAAAAAATTTAGATAGATAGATAGATGCTCACAGACATACTAGGATATATGTATGATTATATATATGTATATATGGGTGGGTGGTTATTGTGTGTTGTATGTGTATGTATGTTATAATATATAAGTATGTATATATGCATGTGAGTATGTATATGTATATATATAGAGAGAGAGAGATAGATTAAATATCAACTGACTAAAACAGATAGACAGATATAGATAGATAGATATCAATGAATGAAATAGATAGATACAGAACAGACTGAAATAGATAGAAAATAATAGATAGAATAAACAGACTGAATAGATGGATAGATAGAAGTTATAAACAAAGTAAGTAGATAGATAGATAAATAGATAGAAAGAGTTATAAATAGACTTAAATTTAATTCTTAATTCAAAAATTCAACTCTTAGATATGTATATATATGTACACGTTAACACACCGAATACAACCATATACATGCGCACACATGCACACACAAAAAAATAAACATAGCACATATACGTAGCACACAATACACAACCCAAAAAGTATAAATTTAAGTAGAAAAAACATAGAATGTCTTCAGAACAAAAACAAATTACAAACACCACACACCTGATATATCAAAGAACTCTCTGATGAACTTTATCAAGATAACCCAAATAAAAAAGTAATAAAAAAAGTTATAAAAAAGTTATAAAAATTCTGCTAATGACTTTTTTAGTAAACCACCCAAAAACAAAAACACCTGTTTAAAAGACTAATGTTAAAAAATGAAATTCCATTCCACTCCCACAAAAAGAGGAGAGGAGGTGAAATTACTATGTGTTATGTATATATATACACATGCATGTAAAAATCATTTTCATATTATCAATCAAAGCCTGAAGAAGTACCAGAAGATCTGAAACACGTGTTGCATATGTAAAACAAAAAGAATTAAAATTTTTTTCTGAGAACAAAAATACATTTTGCGGACCTTCCTTTTTTTATATAAAATATTGAATTTCTCCCGTTGGAACCAGAAACAACATTTATATATATATATATATATACTATTATAATAAATATAGTATTAATACTATCATTAAGACAAACAAAGTTTTCAGATGGCGATAGCCGACAATTTTAGGAGATTATGTGCTTAATTGAAGTCATTACCTTAATTTTGAAATTAATTAGTTATAATTAACATGAATTAGGCGCTTGCATATCGCGTTTAAATGTTAAGGCAGTAAACAAAAATCTAGAACAACATGTCTCCAATCTCCTGTACGTACATTTCAGCCTATCTTAGGCCTCATCCAGCAGATTATCAGAACCGGCAGTGCTCTGTATTTTTCTCGTTTATTTAAACTCGATATATACATCCCGCCGACTTTTTGGTTGACTTAACAGCCACGCACAGTGTATGAAAGTAGACAAACCAATCTGTTTGGAAGATAGCGCATAGCCGACAATTTTAAGATGATTACGTGCTTAATTTAAGTCATCCTAATTCACACAAAGCACTGTCCTGTCATAACTCTGAGATGAGCCTAATGCTGAAATGTGCCATACAGAGATTGACTCTTTTTACTCATTCTTGTTTCGTCTTACATTTAAACCGAATGCAGCCTAATTCATTTAAGTATAACTTAATTTATATACACAATTAGGTATGACTCAATAAGCACATAATCTCATACATATATATATATATACATATATATATATATATATATGAAATTAAGTGTTTCTGGTCAAAATAAACTTTATAATATCCAAATTGACGCGGAATTTTTCTTTCTTATTGAAAGTTGTTACTATATAGTATACTCAATATATACTACTTTACCTAACTCCCATCGGTCCCACCCCCATCTCCTCAAATATATACCTATATAAATTTTTGCTTATTCTTTTCTATAGAAGCATTGTGAATAAATTATGTATTATATTGCATTGAAGAGAATTATAATGCATTGTATCGCATTAAAATTCCATAATTATAGAAAATAATCTATGACAAGTAATCCCGAGCAAAGGCATGGCTCGTCTATGCAGAACACCGTACACGACTGTTTCGACTTTATTAAATCTCTCAGCGATGTTATACTAACGACTTCCCCTCCGGACAGGAAATCGAAAACCGCGGACTTTCACAGGCATATTCATGAGACCCATAATCCGTTCGGTCGCCCGGTACATAGCGATAACAATCCCTGCGAAATTAACCCTTGGTCAAGTTGATACTACACGCCTCTTACCATAAGTAGGTAAGGGGCGGTTATTGCGAGTAGTAAACAAACCCGGCCGTAAGCTCTACGCGGAAGTGAATAAGATTTTTGGATATTTTTCTTTCTATAGAACATTGATTGATCTTAAATTATTTTTATATTTGCTGAAGGCATTATAATACTAATATACTATCTATATATATATACTATACTATAATATATATTATATTATATTATATATATATAAATTCAATGGGTAAACATGATCCCACCGATCAATGCGCTATGACCTCAACCAATAAAATTCGAATGAACAATGATGGGTATAAATGAAAATTCCTTCAAGGACCCTCTCAAAAGTATTAAAACAACTTTTTGGAAGTGGGTCCCGATAGAAAAGCTTTTTCCAGTCTATTATAGACTCTTTTGAACGCATTTCAAGTAATGATAATTATTCTAGTAGTTATTAGACAACATAAATTGCTCATTACCTCGTTAAATCTGTTAAGAATGGGTTTGAATTACACACGACACACACAACTACCACACAAACACACACAAAAACACACACACACACACACACACACATAATATAATATATAATATATAATATATATATATTATATATACTATATACATGTGTGTGTGCTGTATGGTTGTGTGAATGTGTGTGTGTGGTGTGTGTGGAATACAAGAGAAAAACGAAACTGAAATTATATCTAAATAAACTGGAAGAAAAAGTTTATTCGAATTGATCTGATGCGATCTACAAGGCTTCTAGCGACTATATCATACAATACGTTGCTTGAGTTTTGTTATTGGTCTCATATCACGACACACACACACATAAATATATATGTATGTGTGTGTGTGTTGTGTTGAACATATTATAAAAATTCTAATGTAAAGATATAATTCCTAGGAACTCCTCTCTCTCTCTCTCTCTCTCCCTCTCTCTCTTCTCCTCCTCNTTTGTTTGTGGCCATCCATGCTTTCCTATTCGTGTGTTAATATGTTATCTGTGGATGAGATATTACTACCAGGTACGTGAATTGTTCTACTGGCTTAAGGGGCTTACCGTCTAACGTGGAGATGTCTCCTTTCTTCTGAAGGCTCATGAACTCTGTTTTGGCAGAGTTCACATGCAGGCCGATGCTTTTTGCTGCCTCCTCCAAGCTATGCAGTAGTGTCTCAGCCTGTGCCGGTGTATCTGCAAGAAGTGCGAGGTCATCAGCATAGTCTGCATCTGTGACTGTTTGTGGCAGGAATCTCCTGCTTCTTGCCTTCTTAGTGTAAAACCTTTTTCTTTTATGGTATCTAAAGATGTTCGGAGTACATAGTCTAGGCATATTATAATATATATATGGTGCCAATGTATCACCTTGTAGGACTCCGGCGACGATGTCAAAGAAATCCGTATCGCCATCAGGTGAGCGTACCATTGCTTTAGTATCTTTGTAGAGCATCATTATAGCGTCAGTAGTTTCTTTGGGGAGACCATATGCCAGTAGTTTTGTTCCATTTTCCGTCTATGTATAGAATCAAATGCCTTGGAGAAATCTACGAATAGTAATGTTGCCTCCAAATTCTTTGCTCGAACCCCTTCTATGATGCGTCGTACAGTCAGGATTTGAGAGGTTGTGGACCTATTTCTGCGGAAGCCATTTTGGTTTTTCCTGAGGACTTTCTCTATCTCGGGTCGGATTCGATTAAGAAGAAGGGCATTATATATCTTAGCTGCAATGGCAGTAAGGGTTATGCCTCTGTAGTTTTTAGCTATTCCTAGGTCTCCTTTTTTGGGAATGGGACAATGCATCCTATCGTCCATTTATCTATTCTGTTTTGCCTATATACTGCGTTGCATAGCCTAAGAAGTATGTCATTGAACTTACCTGACTTCCATACATCGGGGGGTATTTCGTCAAGTCCTGCAGCTTTTCTGCCTTTTAGTTTTTTTTAGGACTTCGTTGAGTTCTTCTGTTGAAAAATCCCCTAGTTTGATATCTAATTGTCTATCTATGATTTTTGGATGTTATTTTCTATGATTTTAGGTGGGTTCCCCAGAAGTTTCTGGAAGTGGTCTTTCCATTTCTGAAGTCTATCTTTTTGGCTGGTTGCCTTTAGCTTTGATCTAGAGGTACCTTTCCTACCGCTAATTTCGTTCACTGTTTGCCAGCTAATCTCGATTGTCTGTCTCCACTGATCGTCTGATATTACTTATTTGTGCTTGGATATATTCTATTTGTTCTTTTTGTATATTTTGGTTAGTTCTATATGGGCTTTCTTAAGGTTGTGTAGATTGGTGTTAGTTGGTTTATTTTATTGCGTTGGCTGCTTTTTTTACATCGTTTCTCCTTTGTCTAACTGCTTCAGTCTCCCAAGGAACAGTGTGTTTAGCACTTTGTTTGGTTGGTACGCACTCGGCTGCTGCTTCTAGGTGTGCACTAACAAATTTTTCGTATTCTTCGTTTGGTGTGTGAGCTTTCAGATGACTCCTGGAGGATATTGAATTTATTTCTTACTGCTACAGCGTAGCGATTGCCTATATCGCTGTTAGCAAGTGTCGACCAGTCGTATCGTATGTGTTTACTTGTTTGTTTTTGTTTCTACGTAGGCTTAATCGTAATTTTGCTGTGACTATTCTGTGATCGGAGGATACTCCTTCAAAGGAGGAATACGCTTCGCAGTTCATTGTGCTATTTATCCATTTTTTGTTTATTAGGATGTAGTCTAGTGCGCTTTTTGTGCTATTTGGGTACGTGTATGTCATAGTTTGCCCTTCCGTTTTTGGAATTTGGTGTTTAGACAAACAGCAAGCTGTTCTCAAGGGAGAACTCCGCTAAGAGATCACCGTTCCTGTTTGGGTGTTATGTAAGCTGAATCTATTGTTTCGTTACTTCCTACCTGTGCATTCATGTCTCCCCAATGATCAATACATTATGTTTGGGGGTGTGCCGACATAGAGAGGATAGCCCATTGTAAATGTTTCGATGTTTGTTTCATCGCTAACATTTGTGGGCTGTAACATGAGATATAGTCCGGCAGGAATTGCCATTAAACGTAGCGCTCATGATTCTAGGTTGAATTTTTCTATGCTGTTAAGTGATTTTAGTGCTCGAGGGCTAAGAAGCATTCCTACACCTCCTATAGTGGCATTGACAGAGTTTTTCCATGCAGATGCTGACACAAACGTCCAGCCATTTCCAGATTCATGGTATTTTATTTCTATATCACCATGGTCAAGTCTGTGTTCTTGTACACATATGATGTCTATATTCTTTTCGGCTGCGGACGCCGTGAGTTCAGGGAGTTGACCTATCGTTTTTAGTGTTCTAACGTTAAATGTTGCTAGCTTGAGAGATTTTTTACATCTAAGTAGGTTTGTATTGGATTTGGGTTCTGTGTCTTTTTATTAGATAGTGCGGTTAGGGTTATGTCTTCTCTAGGTTGTAATGCCTCTGCTTGTCTGTGCTGAGAATGATGTGATTTAAATGTGTCGTGTTTTTTGAGCTCCGTAAGGTATTTATCGAACACTGCCGGTGC
>CM042175.1:53160132-53180132 GCA_023376005.1 Doryteuthis pealeii | reverse complement strand
TTTCAATTTTAGGTTTGGTCGGCTTGAAAGGTGAGGTGAATGTTGAATTGTTCGAAAATATCACCCGGATTCTGTTGGGAGGAAGAGATGAAGAAACACTTCCTCATGCACCATTGAGTATATTCCTGTGGAGTTTGATGTTTCTGAGCCAAGTCAATTTAGGAAGAGCATTCTGTACGGTAAGTTGTGTTGTCCGTTCAACTGAATTTTCATTGTGTTTGTCTATTTATCAAATGAGTAAGTTGGGTGGTCTAAAGTCAGTATCAGTCAGCGAGGGAGTCTATCTCCTTTTTACTAGAACAGAAAAAAAAGAAAACGAACCATCCTGTAATTGTAGGTGAAAACCCTGCCCAGTACGGGAAAAATGTTTGCTAACAGGCATAGTTTACGAAACACTGTTGATATCACCAACCACAAAAAAAAAAAAAAAATCTAAAATTTATATGAGTATAGATAAAAGGATATGAAACCAACACACAATGCTGTTAAAGTGAAAGATTTCATATCATATTCATAGCTAATATTGAACAATATTGTATTTATAAAAATCATCTTCAGATCTTGTTTTACTCCAGACTTATCAATAGCGGAGACGAAAATAATATGATATTATTTTCATATATAATATATCATAATTATATATCATATAATTATCATATTATTTTCGTCTCCGCTATTGGTAAGTCTGGAGTATAAACAAGATCTTGAGATGGATGAATTTTTATTTAAATCGAAATATTGTTCAATATCAGCTATGAATATGATATGAAATATTTTCACTTTAACAGCATATTGTGTTGTTTTTATATCCTTTTATCTATACTTATACTGTCGGATTCATTTTTTTTCTCTTAACTTAAGATTTATATATAATTTTGGTAAAAATGTAATGGATTTAAATCTTAAATTTATTCTTAAACTATTTAGTATACATTAAATTTAGTGGGTGGATGCCGTCACAAAAACAACAGCATCAATTCTTTATTTGGTGAGCATCTAAAAACCAATAATGGTGGAAATACTTTTAATCCAAATTTGTAGAACACCAACAAACATAGTCAATTTGAGGGGAAAAAAAGTGTTTGTGTTCTGCTTTTTATGTAAAAAAAATAATTATATAGGAGTGTCAGGATATTCTGGGATTTTCAAAGAATATCATTTAATAATAGCAAGGGGGGGGGTTGACTATTTGTTAGAAAAGAAAACGAAAGAAATATAAAAGGTTAAATAAATAAAGGGAAAGTTAAGGGTTGCTGCCCTTGGCAGAAAAAAAGGGGTTAATTCCCTTAGGTTTGTTTTGAAATATACCCGGTAAAAATTTGACTGAGAGAGACGTTAGAAAAAAAAACAGACGATAGAATACACAGACGGTAGTTTAGGGACGACAGAATTCAGAGACGGACGGACACGAGAAGGGAGACGGTTGGAAGAAAAATGGAGTTGAATCGGTAACAAGACAGACGACAGTAGATTGAAGAGACGGTTGGAATAATTAAGAGTGAATTATTATTTATTTATTAACACAAAGCTAAAAAGTTAAAGAAACCAGAGAAAGAGATTTGTTGAAGAAAAACTGAATTAATTTGAATCGGAAAGAAAAACGAAAAGTGATTGTTTTGGAAATGGATTTAAAGGAAAAAAGAAAGAGAAAGGAGGAACTTATATTTGATAAAAAATAAGGAGAGAAAAGAAATAATAACAAAAGAGAAGAAGGTATTTATTGGACTGTTTCATGAACTTTATATTTTGCACCCGTCTGTTTAAAAAATAAATAAATAAATAAAATAATAATTATTTTTTATAAAATAAAATAATTAAAGATAAGAAATAAATAAGAAACTAAGTTAGATGTTATGTGCTAAGTCCCATTTTATTTCAACCAATATTTCGAGGAAATGATTCCTCTTTTGCAAGGATTAGCACATCTAACTTTGTTTCTCATTTATATCACACTTTACCCATGCTTCACACAAAATCCAAAAATATATATTAGACACACACACACACACACACATATATATGTATATGTACATATGTTGTCGTCATTGTGGAGTTCACGTATACTTCTTTGTATATCTAGTGAGTCTTATTTTCAATGTCTATATATATATATATATATATATATATATATATATATATGTGTGTGTGTGTGTGTGTGTGTGTGTGTGTGTAATTTTGTAAAAAATTAAAGAAACACAAGTTTATAAACGAATAATGCAGCGTTTCGATCTGTTTCGATAGACCTTCATAATAATTTTCAGTTATAATTTATATTTTCCTTATACCAACGAAAGCCCTGATGAAGGTCTATCGAAACAGATCAAAACACTGCAGCGTAGGCGAAATAAGTATTATTCGTTTATAAACTTGTGTTTCTTCAATTTTTTACAATATTACACACACACACACACATACACACACACACACACACACACATATATATATATATATATATATATATATATATACATACATATATATATATACATATATATATATATATATATGAAAGGTAAAAATGGATATTGAATCCGACAATATGTAAGAAAGTTTTATAGAAAAACAACAAGATGTTAAAAATTTTTGCTGACAGATATCTGTTTCGACATTATGAATATGTCTTTTTCAAAGCAACATTGTAAGCGGAAAAACGAAATGAATATATCAGTAATTACGGGGCACAGAACGCTCTCGATCAGTAAAATTTATTTTATTTTTAACAACAAATATGTATTTAAAAAAATTTTTTTTTTTAAATTCCGGTACTGATCGAGAGCGTTCTGTGCCTTGTAATTACTGATATATTCATTTCGTTTTTCCGCTTACAATGTTGCTTTGATAAAGACATCTTCATAATGTCGAAACAGATTTCTGTCAGCAAAAATTTTTAACATCTATATATCTTGATGTTTTTCTATAAAACTTTCTTACATATATATATATATATATATATATATATATATATATATATATAATTAATGTTGATATTATGATTTCACACTCATAACTTAAAGTTTCTTGGTAGTCCAATCATCAGATGAGAAGTGGTTGAGATGTCAAAAACCAGTCGTGAAATGGTAAAAATCAAATTTTTAGCGTTTATATGAAGCGTTTTTCACGCGATGGGAAATGTAAAGCTAAAAATTGTTTTTTTTAAAACTGTGGCTTGTTTAACGTTTATGTGACGTGGATTGTATTCACGTGATGTAATGTCATGACGTTAAATTTGTATTTAAAAAACATTATAATCAAACAAACTTGCATTGGTGTTAATGCACGCGGAGTTCAGATGAATTTTTTTTTTTTAAATAAATAATGAAGGAGAGCGAAAATTCAGGTCAATTAGGTCAGGTGGTAAGTGACACAGTAAAAATTGTTTAAATTTGTTTAATATATATATATATATATATATATATAAACAAGGTTTGTTTAGAATGGCTTTTTGCCGATAATTTTTTGGAGAATAAGTGCTTAATTGGAGTCGTACCTAATTTTTGAAAATTAATTAATTAATAATGAATTAGGCGGGAATACCTATTAAATGTATGGCTAAACAAATCGAGAAAAATCAATCTCTGTATGTACATTTCGGCCTATTAGGCCTCATCAGCAGAGCTATAGATCGGAAGACCGCCCTGTGCGTGATTTGAAACCGGACTGCCAAGCTGACAGGCCGATCCCATAACCCCAACACCAAACGAACTTCTTAGATTTTATGATTTGTTTAGAGTAGGTTAACATACATGCAAATGTAACGAAAGAAAACAAAATTATTTTTGGTAATTTTCTGTTTGTTTGTTTTTTTTCTTTCTTTTTTTTTTTTCAATTTCTTTTTTCAGCTCAAAAGATTTTTGCAAAAAATGAAAGCGTTTCCGTGGCAATTGGACCTTATATCGATCATTTTACATCGCCGGAATATATAATCAAAACCCAGAGTCATTATTTGACCACTTCGTTGGCTAGCGTCCGTCAATCGGTGCACAAGACACGAATTAGAGTTCTCTGGCCCGACCCGTCAGGATTCACATGGGCTGTCGCTCAACTCATGGATCGCCTTGGATGGAAGAGAATTGTGTTTCTATCGGACGGTACGTATCGTTTGGAATCTTTACGCTTACAGACACATACCCTCCCCGCAGCCAAGTGGGATATTCTTCCACTCTCTATCTTGACCAAGTGGTATATTCTTCTGCATATCATCTCCGCAACTAAGTGGCAGATTCTTTTTAACATCCCCTTACCCATGTCAGATATTCTTCTACATCTCCTCCCCGCAGCCAAGTGAGATATTCTTTTTTTCCACCCCCTTGACCAAATGAGATATTCTTCTACATCTCCTCCCCGCAGCCAAGTGGGACATTCTTTTTACCCATCCCCTTGATCAAGTGAGAAATTCTTTTGCATCTCCTCCCCGCAGCCATGTGAGATATTCTTTTACATCTCCTCCCCGCAGCCATGTGAGATATTATTGTATATCCCTTCCCCACAGCCAAATAGGATATTCTTCCACTCTCCTCCTTGACCAAGTAGGATATTCTTCTATACCTCCACCCTTTAGCGAAGTGGGATATTCTTTTTACCCACCCCTTGACCAAGTGGGATATTCTTCTACATCCTCCACCCCCGCAGCCAAATGGGACATTCTTTTTACCCACCAACTCAACCGAACTGAGATATTCTTCAACATCTCCTCACCTTCTGCCCTTCACCTCAATCAATTGGGGATATTTTTCTGAATATTCTTCAGATGAAATCTTATTATAATGGAGATTGTGTGTTTTTCTGTCTGTAACCGAAACTATATTACTATTCAAGTCACAATTCCCTTAGTTATTGACATCACATTCTCAATGATTTTATTTTAATTTTAACATCAATTATTAATAAAATTGTTTTACATTATTCATACTGTTAACCATATCTACATAGTATTTACCGCGTACCCCACTTGTACGGGTCAGGCACAAAGTCCCTATTAACGTGGGACCACCCACAAACCGAAGCTCATGGAGTGGCAGGTGAAAAATTGCGTCGATCCCGTCGGTATTCCCCCTCAAGGGGGGCGACTCAGGCGCTGGGCAATAAACCCAGCCCTACCCCTTTAAATCAAGGGGGCAGGTGTTGCCTGGGGGGATGGCCCCCTGGGATCGACGCCGTTAATTATATCAATGGTCTAGAGGCCGAAGCCACTGTTGACCATATCTACATACTAACAACGTGCAATTATATTTATATATACAACAAAATAGCGGTTTACAGTGTGAACGGGAAGGCTGATTTGCATATTGATATTAAAAAATCGAATTTAATAAATATGTGCTTAGTATTATTGATTTCTAACTGTTTGGTTTTATTTTAATGAATATAAGCAAAAATCTCTTCACTGAATCTTAAATGAAATCCATTAACAAGAAAAAATAACTGTCATTTTATTCTTTACTTCCTATTTTAACTAAATACTTAAATTAGAAAAAATAACAATGAAAGACGAGAGTGATGGAAGAGTAAGTTTCAGTTGTTCTATATTTCGATTATACTTCAAATCATTTTATCTGCATTCTTATTTAGTTTCATTAGCCTTAGCAATTTAATACAATATTTTATTACATTAAGACTTAAATACTTGCACCCGGAGGGTGCATGTATTTGCTAGTACTATGAATTAACCAAGCAACCAAGCAACCAGCCAACCAACCAACCAACCAACCAACCAACCAACCCAAAATTCTAGTCACTTTTGACATGTCTGAGATTTAAAAAAATACTTTATTCTCACTAGCAAATATATGCACCCTCCGGTTGCAAGTATCTAAGTTTTTAATATAATAAGATATTATATTAAATTAGAAATGCTAATGAAACTAAATAAGAATGCAGATAAAAAGATTTGAAACAGAGGACGGTATGATTGAAAAACAGATCTGAAATTCACTCCCGTAATTCATTGGTTAATTTTCTTGATTTAACTATTTAGTTAAAATAGGAAGTAAATAATAAAAGGACAGTTATTTCTTCTTGTTAATGGATTTCTTTTAAGATTTATCCCATAAATTTTTTATCATATTCATTAAGATAAAACTAAACAATTAGAAATCATTAATACTAAGCATATATTTATCAAAATCAAATTTTTATTATCAATATGCAAATTTGCCTTCCCGTTCACATAGTAAACCGCTATTTTGTTGTATATATAAATACAATTGCATGTTATTAGCATGTGGATATGGCCAATAGTATTAATAATGTAAAACAATTTTATTAATAATTGAGGTTTAAATAGAAATAAAATCATGGAGAATATGATGTAAATAACGAAAGGAATTGTGACTTGTATAGTAATATAGTTTCGGTAACAGACAGACAAACCCACAATCTCCATTATATTAAGATATACAACAAAATAGCAGTTCACAGTGTGAACGGGAATGCTAATTTGCATATTGATATTAAAATTATTATCTTAATAATTATGTGCTTTGTATTATACATTTCTAATTATTTGGTTTTAACTTAATGAATATTACCCAAAATCTCGGGGATACATCTTAAAAGAAATCCATTAACAAGAAGACATAATTGTAATTTTATTCTTTACTTCCTATTTTAACTGAATAGTTAAATTAGGAAAATTTAGCAATGAAAGACGAGATGAAAGAGTAAGCTTGTTCTATTTTTCGATTATACCTGTCTAAAATCTTTTTATCTGTATTCTTATTTAGTTTCATTAGCCTTTCTAATTTAATATGATATTTTATTACATTAAAACTTAAATATTTGCACTCTGTTTCAAATCTTTTTATCTGTATTCTTATTTAGTTTCATTAGCCTTTCTAATTTAATATAATATTTTATTACATTATAACTTAAATACTTGCACTCTGTTTCAAATCTTTTAAGTAGTTCTTATTTAGTTTCATTAGCCTTTCTAATTTAATATAATATTTTATTACATTAAAACTTAAATACTTGCACTCTGTTTCAAATCTTTTTATCTGTATTCTTATTTAGTTTCATTAGCCTTTCTAATTTAATATAATATTTTATTACATTAAAACTTAAATACTTGCACTCTGTTTCAAATCTTTTTATCTGTATTCTTATTTAGTTTCATTAGCCTAATTTAATATAATATTTTATTACATTATAACTTAAATACTTGCACTATCTGCATTCTTATTTAGTTTCATTAGCCTTTCTAATTTAATATAATATTATTACATTATAACTTAAATACTTACACTCTGTTTCAAATATCTGCATTCTTATTTAGTTTCATTAGCCTTTAATTTAGTATAATATTTTATTTCATTAAACTTAAATACTTGCACTCTGTTTCAAATCTTTTTATCTGCATTCTTATTTAGTTTCATTAGCCTTTCTAATTTAAGATAATATTTTATTACATTATAACTTAAATACTTGCACCCTACAGAGGGTGCATATATTTGCTAGTATATATAAAGGAATTAATTGAGGTTTATCAATATCAGATTAAAAAAGATTCATAGATGATTTTCTTAATATTTCAATGTATATTTATATCATCATCAGAATATTATGAAAAGAAATGATTTTCATTGTCTATTCAACTATCTATAAGCAGAATAACTAATGGAATAAATGTTGTTGTTTTTTTTTGTCCTTTTTTTTTTTAAAGATGACTTTTCTCCGATTTTGAAACTCCGAGAAACGAAAAGGAAAGTAAATCCTATATTTCTGCCATCTTTACACCATCTTGCCAAAAGTGAACATTCCCTTCACGAGACGTTACGGACCCTGCGAAGTTCAGAATGGCCAAACTTTGTTCTTCATTCTCGTAATCTAGGTGTCGTCAAGAAAGTTCTAGAAGTGGTAAGGATTATTATTATTATTATTATTATTATTATTATTATTATTACTCCTTTTGAGTTTTCACATCAGCATTAGCTGATGGTCTCTCACTGGAGACTGAGTGACAGCAAGTCTCCTCAGGTCTCCAGGACTCTTCTGAGTATTCTGGCAGATTGCAGCAGTGCAGTGTTCTGAATGGTTTCAATCCTTCCTCTGATATCCAAACTTTCCAAACCTTTTTCCAATCCTTTTGGGACTGTTCCAAGTGCACCAACCACAATTGGTATCACTTTCACTTTCATATTCCATAACTTTTTCAGTTCTCTGACAAGGTCCAGGTATTTGTCCATTTTTTCATTTTCCTTTAGCTTCACCCTGTGATCTGCTGGCACTGCAAAATCCACCAGTTGACAAGTTCTTTCTTTTTTGTTTATCAACACTAGGTCTGGTCTTCTTGCTGGGATAAGGTGATCCGTTTTTATTTCAAAGTCCCAGAGAATTTTGTGCGTTTTGTTCTCAATAACAGATTCTGGTTTATGCATATACCATTTTGTTGTGTGGTCAAAATTTAATTTTTTGCATAATTCCCAGTGGATCACCTTCCCAACCGAGTCGTGTCTAGCTTTGTATTCTTGTTGTGCTAGTTTGCTACATTCGCAGAGTATATGGTTAACAGTCTCATCTCTATTACCGCAAAGTCTACAGTTACTATTTTGTTGGGTCTTATCAATATTCAATTTGCAACCTCTTCTATTTGTCGTTTGAAGCGTCCATATAATTGTTTTTCTTCCCATTTTTGTTTTCTAGTCTTTGTCGTTTTTCTGTTTGTCCATCTGCCGTTTCTACTATTGTTGGCCGCCATAAGTAATTTGTCTTTGCTCTTCCTTGTGTAATCTTCAAGTTGGATTGTGGTTTCTACGCATTCCTCTATGTTGGCAAGACCTCTTCCCCCTTCCTTTCTTGACACATACAATCTATCTCTATCATCTCTAGGGTGGAGAGCCTTGTGCATTGTCATTTATTATTATTATTATTATTATTATTATTATTATTATTATTATTATTATTATTATTTTCACTCCTTTTGAGTTTTTCCCACCAGCGTTAGCTGATGGTATTTCACTTGGAGTCTGAGTGACACCAATTCTCTTCACGTTTCCAGGACTCTTCTGAGTATTCTAGCCGATTGCAGAATTGCAGTAGTAAAGATGGTATCAATTCTTCCTCTGATTTCCAGATCCTCCAGTCTTTTTGCCACGTTTATTGGGACTGTTCCAAGTGCACCAACTACAATTGGTATCACTTTCACTCTCATATTCCACAGCTTTTTCAATTCTCTGGCAAGGTCCAGGTATTTGTCTATCTTTTCGTTTTCTTTCAACTTCACCCTGTGATCTGCTGGAACCGCAACGTCCACCAATTGACACGTTCTCTATTTAAAAAAAATCTGGTGAGACGTCAGGAATTTTTTCCACCTGGGTAAAGGGAATAAACAACACAGAAAATTATAATAAGAAAATTTAATTCAATAATTTACAATTTTTTGAAAAGAAGATAAAAATGAGGCGATTAATTCAATGAATCATTATTAGATTTCAAAGCGGAAAAAAGAAGAAAAAAAAAAAAAGGACTAGAAGTGGCTGCCAAGCATCACTTGGGTAGAGGGGTGGATTTTAAAAAGTTCATCTCGCAGATCCACTCATCGCGAGTGAGATCCTCACATAAAAATCCCCACGGAAATATATAACAATATAGTAAGACATTTCCATTCAATGATTTACAATTTAAAAAAGAAGAAGATATAAATGATGCAATTAATTCAATCAATCAATTTCATATTTCAAAGCGAAAAAAAAAAGACAAAAAAAAATTAATAAAAAAACCCCCAAAAAACAAAAAACATACAAATGACTTTCCCTTCTGTTACTTTTCAAATTTAAATTTTTAAATATCTTTCCAAATATAAATCAAATCTTCATTATTTTTACACAAAAAGCAAGAACTGGTGATATTTAATGTGTATATATATTTACTTTGTCATTAATTGTTTTATTTTCGCAGTCTCCTCCGGACTCACACACACACACACACATACATACATATACACCAACTGTCTTTTATATATGTATAAATTAGTGGAAAATATTAAAAAGCTTTTTTCAGTGGAATGGCTATGAGGATTTACAAAATAATTAAGGCTAAAAGGTAGGTAGACCCAATTTGTCGAAAAATTCATCTTTTTACAATATAAATTTAAACCCCTCCCCCCCGTTTGAAATTTTTTTTACCAAAAATCAGGGAATTATCACTTGAATTTCCCCCCCCCCCCTCCCCGCCCACCTGGTTTGAGGGCGAAAAATATCGGTGTGGTATATATGTGATTGATACTTTTTCTGCATAAATAAAAAGACGAAAGACCGAAGGTGTGAACAGAAAAAAATTTTTTTTTTCAATCACGAATGTTACAATTTATTTTGTAAACACGGATTTTACGGCCACTCACAGGCGGCCATCTTAATCAAAATTGACCGAAAAATAGTTTTAAATGTATTAAAAATACATTACATGTGTAATATTTTTCTTTTTTTTTCTTTACTGATGCTCATTATGTTACTACTTTTCGACTTAGACAAAAATTTGACCTTAATCGATTTAATTAAGTCTAATTAATTTTTAAAATTAACAGCAGCCGAATTTTTGTGTATACCTAGTAAAAGTAGTCGATGGGTTGAAAACTACTAATTTAAAGGGAGATAACTTATCTTTTAAGACTTTAAATAACATGGCAGCTTTTAAGATGAAAAATTAAGAATTCCAATATTTATGTATTTGTAGCGATTGTCCGCCCCTGTTGGGATGGACTTGAGTCCAAAAGGGTTATCTTCCCTTGCTGCTGTATTTAAACAACAGCCCAATAAATTATCTCTTTTTCTCTCGGTCCAGCAACCACTGCGCATGGGTTAGGTGCTTGGTGTCTCTGCCCCTTAACCAACTATCAGTAAGTGACATTGTTTCAGGAACTCTTTATCATTTCTGTAGGACTTAGTTCTACATCCTTTGTGTATGTTTATGTATCCGTTTTCTATGTCTATAATGTACCTTGTCATGAGTATGTGTATTCCTTGGTTTGGTTTAGTTTTTCTTTTTCTTTTTCGGCACATCAACCTCAGTGGGTCATTTAATGCCAGCAAAGTTTTGAAATAAATTCATTCTTAATGGAAACTCAATTTTTATAAACTCATATTTTTCTAATTAACCCTTAGATGGAACCCTAACAGGTACTACCACTCCTGGTCAGAGTGGACCTGGGAGCAATGGTGATGAAGTGATACTCCACATTCCCCAAACCTCCAAAACTGGAACCTCACCATCAAATAGAATTTAACGTCATTCCCAGGACATGTAGACCCTCAGACACCGCCTTCTAGCACCCATATGATAAAAAGGGTTGGGGCTGGCCATAAAGGCAATAGGGTTGGTACAATCATATAGGGGCTAGGGCTTGACGTAACCAGACGATTGATTGGAGGGGGCCTCTCCGACCGCCCGTCTAGTCCAAGAAAGGGCCAATCCTTAAGCATCACAGGTCGCCACCCACGGCCAACAGGTAGCCCTATTGGGGGGGTCTTACCCCTCTGCAAAGGTGCAGTCGGTATATTCTCACTTCATTGTGAATCATTACGTCCTTTGTGTATTTTTATGTATCTGTTTCTATATATCTATAGTGTACCTTGTCATGAGTATGTGTATTCCTCCCTGTATGTCCAGATAAATAAAGTCTATACGTGTTATCTTCTTGTTGTTTCGTTTGGACTTCATTGTGAATCTTTTCATTTACGTTTTCTAACGGATTATAAGAACGTTAATATCTTATAAGTTCAATGAATGAGTGAAGATGCAACGGTATGAAAAATATGGTTCCCTAACATTGTGGACCCGATAACAACGAGACAGTAAATAATCGGAAGCAGCAGGAGCAGCAGCCGAGAGGCACACTACAGTAGTGGCCACTCGTTTGACACCACTCTTCGCACTGTTGTCTCGGCTCGGCTAATCTGTAACCAAGGTCAGTGACTTCAACGTTTTCTAACTTATTGTAAGAACATTTATATCTTATATATTTAATGATTTTTGTTTCTTTTCTTTTCAGGCAAAAGAAATGCATCTTTTTTATGGAGAACTCAAATGGCTTGTGACATATTTGGTAAGATTTCAGATATTATTCATTTAAAGCATTTGAAAAATCGACAAATATTTCTATTATTTCTCTGAATTTTTTTTTTATAACAATGAAGATGAGGACAATAGTCCGAATAATACAAATAATACTAATTATCAAAATTAGTATTATTTGCATTATTCGGACTATTGTCATCATCTTCATTGTTATCTGTACAACGTTTCGGCTGATGTGACCTCCGGCCTTCTTCAGGTATTTCTTGTCGGACTCGGGAACCTTCTCGAATTCGGAAACCTTCTTGGGCTCGGGAACCTTCTTGTAACCGGAAATCATCACAACAACAAGGTTCCCGAGTCCGAGAAAGTTCCCAAGTTTGAGAAGGTTCCCGAGTCCAACAAGAATATATATATATATATATATATATATATATATATATATATATATGTGTGTGTGTGTGTGTGTGTGTGTGTGTGTGTATATAATAGTATTTGATAATTTGCTTGAAGCATTGTTAAGTATATTATTATTTATTTATATTACGAAGGCAATTACAATGCGTATAAAAAAATAAAATAATGTCTCAATTACTTTTCACTGTTGCTTAATTTGTATCAAACTTCAATATTTGGATGATGATAAAAATATTCGGGCGTATCCTTTTTTAACATTTTTAAAAAAATTTTTGTTACAGAATTTTGACGAGCTGGAAGAGTCCATTTCAGATAAATCCTTGAAAAATATTTTTGGTCTACAAATGTTGAACGAAAAACTTGTTCCCAAAGGTAAGACTTTGTAAGCCACCAGCAAAAAAAAACAAAACAAAAAAAAACAAATAAAAAAATGCCTTCTGGACGATGTAAAATTTAAATTTTTAAAGATATTGTCTGAAGGGGGATGGGAGTTAAAAATTCAAAAATTTAAAAAAACAATAAAAAAAAAACGCCTTCTGGACGATGTAAAATTTAGATTTTTAAAGATATTGTCTGAAGGGGGTGGGAGTTAAAAATTCAATGTCAGAGGATTTGTGTCATAAGTAAAATCATTAAATTTATAAAGGTTTAAAAAAAAACATTTGAAATGGAAACTTAGTTCTGCTCCCCCCCCAGTAAAAATGTTGCATGCATCTATTAATTAATAATTAATAATTATTTTGAATATTTAACACCTTTTAGAAGCACACCTCTTTCTTTATATATACTCGGGTCATTTGTCTAAACTTTGAAGACGAGGCTTGATGTATATTACTTTGATTTTTATAATGATATATAAAAACATAACGTTTCGGTTGTTGTATCCTCCGGCCTTCTTTAGGTGTCTCTAATCTATCTGAAATATCTGTAATGGGCATGACCAATGCCCCCGACATAAACGGCAAAGAATCGCTTGTGCCGTACACCAGAGACCCGGATGGGACGAGACGGAATTTGCATAAGGATTGGCCGAGCGATGATTAAAAAACAAACAGTCGCTGATACTGTCAGTGATCAACAAAGCAAGTGCCTGCGAGAGAAGTGAAATTCGACGACTACTATTGTGTTTTGGGTGAACAAGGAAGAAGGGAGAGGAACGAGCTCAGTTAGTAAAGAAGTTTGCAGAAACGAAAGTGATTACTGGTGTCATTTGAACAGACTTCAATTGGAAAACTTTTTACATTTTTATAGTAAAGTCGTCAGGGCGGCCTAATGTCGGTATCAGCCAATCAGCGAGGGAGTCTATCCCCTTTTCACTAGCGCTAGACCCAGGAGATTTTTTTTTTGCATCTGAGGTGGAGCGTCACACCTACCATCAGCTCCTTACTTTACGGCACAGATCCCTGTGCTACTCATATGCTGAGTTGGAGAGGACCGGAATCGAACTAGGAACCATGTGGTTTCTAGCCGAACGCTCTACCGACTGAGCTAAAAACATAACTTTTCGGTCGCTGTATCCTCCGGCCTTCTCTCATCTATCTGAACATAGCAATGATTCTTGGGAAACAGTCAAACTATTCAAAATTATTTCCCAAGTTGAATCAATACTATGTTTGGATAGACAAGGGTCTCCTGAAGTAGGGTACAAAAATGGCCGAAACGTTGATTTTTTAATATCACGATAAAGATGAGGACAACAGTCTGAAAATGAATATAATACATATACGTGGGTCATTCAATAAATGAGGTGAATTTTGTCTGATAATTTAGCAACAGTAAACATTGTCTACAAAGAACCATTTTATTTTTATTATAAAAAAGAAAGAAAAGTACAAGCTACACAGAAAAATATAACGAGAAAGAAAGAAAGAAAGAAAGAAAGAAAGAAAAAAGAAAGAAGAAGAAGAAAAAGACAAAAGAATAGAAAAGGAAGAAGGAAGGAAGAAAGAAGAAAAGGAAGAAGAAAGAAAGAAAGAAAGAAAGAAAGAAAGAAGGAAAAGACAAAAGAATAGAAAAGGAAGAAGGAAAGGAATAGAAAGAAAGGAAGGAAGGAAGGAAAGAAAGAAAGAAGAAAGAAAGAAAAAAGAAAGAAGAAAAGAAAGAAAAAAGAAAAGAAAAAAGAAGAAGAAAGAAAAGAAAGGAAGGAAAAGAAAAGAAAGAAAGAAAGAAAGAAAGAAGGAAAAGACAAAAGAATAGAAAAGGAAGAAGGAAAGGAATAGAAAGAAAGGAAGAAAGAAAGAAAGAAAGAAAGAAAGAAAAAAGAAGAAAGAAAGAAAGAAGGAAAAGACAAAAGAATAGAAAAGGAAGAAGGAAAGGAATAGAAAGAAAGGAAGGAAGAAAGAAAGAAAGAAAGAAAGAAAGAAAAAGGAAGAAAGAAAAAAAAAAAAAGAAAAAAAGAAAGAAGAAAAGACAAAAGAATAGAATAGAAAAGAAAGAAAGAAAGAAAGAAAGACAAAAGAAAAAGGATAGAAAGAAAGAAAGAAAGATAACAAGAGGCGGCGATAACGCTAACCAGTTTCAATCGAACATAACGAAAACAAAGAAAAAAGTGTGAGAGAGTTAAATCAAGATTATTATACGTTTTACATATTGAACTATTTAGCAAAAGCTCTTAAGTAAACATATCAAACGTAATAGTTAAATTGTCATACTGTGGTATATCCACAGGCCCAGCAAGTAAAAATTGTTATCGTACCAAAAAATTCGTCACAAAAAATCACTTTAGTTAACGCTGAAAAACAATCACAGTAATTAAAACGTGGGAATTTACAATTTCAGGATTGCTGGTTCGGATTCGGCATGACAGGTTTTTGTTCACTGAGCCAGCTTGAATCCAAAATGGTATGATATATTGAGCTACGGCTTCTTGAAGTAAAGTTAGAAAAGTGTGACAAACACACACAAACACACACACACACACACACACACACACACACACTCTCTCTCTCTCTCTCTCTCTCTCTCTCTCTCTCTCTCGTCGAGCTCGGGAACCTTCCTGAAATCGGGAGCCCCCTCCTCAAATTTGGGAACCTTCTCTTCGAATTCAAGAACGTTCTTATCAAATTTGGAAACCTTCGGGATGACAATGGACAAAAATATTTAAGATAATATTAACCTTGTAAGATTCAAAGTGATAATACTTGAAGATAAAACTCCGACAAAGGTTGATAGACAAAACATTTTATATACAGCACAGAATAAACAGGGTGCATAATACATAGAGGTGTACATAAACATATAACATAAGTAATACAAAGTTACTCATAAAAAGATAAACATAAAAGCAACAGACATGAGACTAGGAATAGTCCATGCTGTATGAATCACTTACAGTAATGTAAGGGGGGCCTAAGCCCCAACAAGAGGGGGTAGACCAGAGTCTAACCCATAGTGTCTCGTAGGTCGAGCAGCAGGAAAAGAAAGAGAGACGTTCAAATCAGCCGCTTAAATATCAAAGGCCCCTAGCGGGAACCAGCGAAACTAAACGGGCAGACAACTCCCCAGGCAAATACGAAAATAACGCCTACAACCTTTATGGAAGTTTCATTGTGTTAAATATGGGGGGGGGGGGTAAATTTCACAGGGAAAATTGATGGTAACTACAGAAAGACATAATTTTTTAAAATGGAATATCAACTTTGGAAATTTAATGTAATAATAAAAATAAGAAAATATGGTTAAATCCTACTTAACGGACCTAAATTCACCCCGCCGAAAGAAATAAAATACCAAAAATCAGGGAATTAACCGAATTTAATGAAATTTTCAGTGTTGATATATTAATGAATAAAATATATAACGCACCAGTTATTTGATTAAAAAAAAAAAACATTTTTTTTCAGCTCAGTTAACTTTGAACCACGTATCTTTGAGAATCTGTGTTACGCAGAGATACGTGGTTAAATACCCATCACATGATACAACGTTGATCTTTTCTCTCCTCTCTTTTCTTCTTATTTATTCTAACAGAAATCAAAGAATTATTGAATTACCCATCACATGATACAACGATGCTTGAATTAGGAATGTTAACCGATATGGTCAGTATTCTTCTGCGGATGAATATCAACAATGGACAAACGTGCCAATCAAAAAACCTACCAAATGTCACATTCTTCGAATCAATGGTAAGATATATTTTATCTATTTATTTGAGTCTCCTCGGTAGTGTCACATAATTCGTGGGTTGCCTACGAATTATGTACTGTTGTGTAGTTGAATTTAAATAACGGTATTCGTAAATGGAAAGTTACCATCGCATCATAGAATGACCGTTATACAGTGATTGACAGCAGTCTGAATCTCAAAGTCTCAGAGAATGTTATGCGTCTCATTCGCTTGTTATTATTATTATTATTATTATATTTTCACACTTACCGTAGCTGGTGGTTCACTGGAGGCTGAGTGACAGCAAGTCTCCTCGGGTCTACAGGATTTTTCTGAGTATTCTAGCCGATCCCAACTGTGCTGTAGTTTGGATAGTCTCAGTTATTATTATTATTATTATTATTATTATTATTATTATTATTATATATCCTAAATTTTTTCTTCTTCTTCTTCTTCTTCTTCTTCTTCTTCTTCTTATTATTATTATTATTATTATTATTATTATATTATTATTATTATTATTATTATTATTATTATTATTATTATTATTAAATGAAATAACTAATAATAGTAAAAATAATAAAAATAAGATAAGAAAGAGAAAAAATGAATCTTTCCTAACAGAAATTTGATGAGTTTAAACTCACTAAACTGTGTCTGGAAAGAAAGTTGAGTTTAGAAAACAAAAATAAAAGTCTCTTTTACTTAGCAAGTTGAACTGGATCATTATTATTATTATTATTATTATTATTATTATTATTATTATTATTATTATTATTATTATTATTATTATATCCTAAATTTCTTCTTCTTCTTCTTCTTCTTCTTATTATTATTATTATTATTATTATTATTATTATATATCCTAAATTTCTTCTTCTTCTTCTTTTTCTTATTATTATTATTATTATTATTATTATTATTATTACGAAATAATATCGATTTTTCTGAAACATTTGAAATATTTCTGTTTGTTTTATTTTGTCGATTTTTCTCACACATTCTAATACAAATGTATTGACATTAAATTTTCTCAATTATTTTCTTAGAAAAAACCCTACGATGGAATTCTTGGCCATTATTATCTTCAAGATTCGAACCGGACGGGCTACAACATCACCATAAAAACACCAAAAGAAGTGGTTAGTTCTTATTCTATTCCTATAAATTCCTATAAAATCCTATAAATTCCTATAAATTTCTATTGTATATTTAATGAAACAGTTTTCTCTTATCAGTAACTAGCAGAGCTAACCGGCGTTACCAGGCAGTTAAAAAAAAAAAAACTCTTTTCTATATTTATATACTAGCAGCGGCTACCCGGCGTCGCCTGGGTTGAGGGGGATTTTTTAAGTTAGTCCCACAGATCCATTATTACTGAATCGTGAATTTATATCCTCGTGGGATGCCCCGTTTAAATCCCTGTATAAAAAAATAGATCTTTCATTGATCTAGCTACTCTGAAAAGAAATGTTAATGTCTACTATCTAAAATATTAAATGAAAAAAAAAATCCATGCTGTTATCATTTAAATTTTATTTTTTAATTATCTTCACGAATATAAATCAAATCTTTATTATTTTTGCTCAAAAACCAAGCCCAGGTGATATTTAATGTGTATATATATTTACTTTGTCGTTAATTGTTTTATTTTCGAAGTTTCCTCCGGACATGCATATACACACAACTGTCCTTTATATATGTATAGATAGATAGACTAAGAATATATGTATAGATTGATGTATAATTACTTGACCGTTGGGTCACCCATTAAGCTCTGGGTAGATAATTGGGATAAGGGAAAATGAGTTTGCAAAGCGAATTATTTTTTTTAAATTACGGTCAGAGAATTAGAAAAACATTAAAATCATTTTGGAAGATTTCTAAGAAAGGGAACGTTTATCCTAATTTAAATTGTTGAGAAGCAACGGGCTAGCTGCTTCTGAAACTTAACAAATATACCCACACTCTCTAATCACTCTCTTTACACTCACAGAGTATATTACTCTACTTATATATATATATATATATATATATATATATATATATATATATATATATATATATATTATCATCTTTCATTTTTAATATATTCTTGGTTTTATTTTTATTCTCAGTCTGTAGAGCATCTGGTTCGAAACCACATGGTTCCGGGTTCAGTACCGACCCTCACCAACTCAGCGCATAAGTAACACGGCTTAGATCTATACGGTAAAGTGGGAAGCTGGTGGTAGGGATGGAGCTTCATCTTAGATGCTAAAACAATCTCCCTGGTATAGCGCTAGTGAAAAGAGGATGGGCTTCCTCACTGTCTGGCTGATACAGATAATAGATCTCCCCGCATTATTTTTTTTTTATGTGGCTAGAAGAAAACAACATAACAGACGATCTGATTGCGTTCGTACAGCAGAATTCCGCGAAAATCTGCAGAAAAAAGTGTTGGAGGACCCTCAGATGCCTACATGGAGTTGCTGAACACTGTAGTCAAGCCCTGGACAACAAGGATAGCCAATGGTAGGCCATAGGCATGGCAGCAGGATTTGGCCCCTGCCACACCTCTGAGAAAAATAAAAATGGTTGTCGGCGAATTTTTACCACTACACCAGTTTCAATGTTTGGCCTCCGAACTCCCCAGATCTTAACCCCATGGATTATTATGTATGTGGCGTTGTTGAGAAAGACACCAATCGCTGTGCAAGTACTACAAAAGACCAGTTAATCGACAGAATTAAGGGAGTTTTTGAGACCTTTCCCCAGGGAAACTGTAACATCAGCTTGCTCCAGGTCCCAGAGCAGGATTGGGGCTCTGAACGACGCTAATGGTGGATATTTTGAGTTAAACTTGTTGGCAGTAGCGTAATTTCCATGCTGGTTGAATTTCTTTAAAATTCATTAAATTTTGTAGTTACCAAGCACTGTCAAATTTCTGCCGAACACCATATATATATATATATATATATATATATATATATACTTTGGTGCAGTACCAAGTTTCTTGGTACAAGGTGATTCTAGGTGGGTCCTAATTCTCTACCAGTAGTTTGTTGTAGAATTCAGGTTCCGTATGAGAGCTCAATGTTTAATTATTGTAAACAGAGCAAAGTTATTTGGGAATAAAAGGCCTTAAATACCATGGGTATCGTGGTTAAGATAACCACGAGACCCATGGTATTTAAGGCCTTTTTATTCACAAATATTTATATATATATATATATATATATATATATATATATATATATATATATTGGATTTAGTACAAAGCATGAGTGTGAAATAAATGAGAAATTGAGTTTGATTTTATGTACTAAGTTCCATTCTATTCCATCCAATATTTCGAAAGAAATGGCCCCTTTTTTTTAGACTGACTGGCTACAGTGGTCTCTGGTGTCTTTATAGCATTGATTTATCGACCTCTCTTTGAAGTTCAGCTGCCCTCTTGATTGGTTGGGTTGGAATTGGCTGGAGTCAGG
>CM042175.1:53150132-53155132 GCA_023376005.1 Doryteuthis pealeii | reverse complement strand
TTTTCTGAGAACAAAATACATTTTGCGGACCTTCCTTTTTTTATAATATATATATATATATATATATATATATATATATATATATATATATTAATTATTTAATGTGTATGGTTGGCACTAGTATACTAAAAAAAGTAATAGTAATCCAACGTACAGTGTTATTAGAAGAGTGCTCAATATCTGTGATAGAGCTTTGATAGTTGAATGAAGTGACAAATAAAAGTTTTAGCTTTTATTCATTTATTTGGGAACGATATTACCAAATTGTTCCCAAATAAATGAATAAAAGCTAAAACTTTTATTTGTCACTTCATTCAACTATATATATATATATATATATATATATATATATATATACTAGCAAATATATGCACCCTCCGGGTGCAAGTATTTGAATTTTAATGTAATGAAATATGTTAAATTTGAAATACTTTTGAAACTAAATAAAAATCCAAATAAAATGATTTGAAACAGAGGGGGTATAATCGAAGAATAGAACAACTTTGAAACTAAGTCTTCCATCATTTTTCATCACTCCCTCCTTTTATTGCTGAATTTTCCTAATTTAACTATTTAGTTAAATTAGGAAGTAAAGAATAAAATTACTGTTATATCTTTATATTAAAGGATTTCTTTTAAGATTTATCCCCGAGTTTTTTGCTCATATTCATTAACAAAAAAAAAACAATTAGAAATCAATAATACAAGCGCATATTTAATAAAATTAAACTTTTAATATCAATATGCAAATTAGCTTTCCTGTTCACACTGTAACTCGCTATTTTGTTGCATATATAAATACAATTGCATGTTATTAGAATGTAGATAAAGTCAAAAGTATTAATAAGGTATAACAATTTTACCAATAACTGAGGTTTAAATAAAAATAAATTCATGGTGAATGTGACGTCAATAACTAAGGGAATTGTGACTTGAGTAGTGATTTAGTTTCGGCTTCAGACAGACAAACACACAATCTCCATTATAATAAGATATATATGAGGTGTACTAATTTTTAGACATTTATATATTCTTGGAATACTGTATTATACTACCAGTGTGGTATGTTCATATTATATTATTCCCTTTACAAATGACGACAACCTAATGCACATTAAAATTGTACTCTTCTAAAACCTGACTCCAGATATGAATTTTATGATGGCACATGCAAATTAATGTCAAAGCTTTACAGTTAAATAAAACAAACTTAGCATAACAGTTATTGTCATAGGGAAGGAAATAGCAATCTGAGTTCAAATCCTGGACTAGGTTGTTTGTTTCACTTCATGCTAATTCATTCAACCAATATTAATTTGTTTCTTTCTTCCTTTCAAAATATCTCTGTCTATCCACACACAAACACACACACATATATATATATATATATTATATATATATATATATATATATATATATATAGAGAGAGAGAGAGAGAGAGAGAGAGAGTGAGAGAGAGTTAAAAATTAATGGTAAAATGAATGAATAGATGAAATAAAAATGAATGAAATGAGGGGGATGAATGAAAAATCCTTTCCAAGTGACCCCCCTCTAAAAAGTATTAAAACACTTTTTGAGAGTGGGGTCCCTGATAGAAAGTTTTTCTCATCTATTATTAGACTCCTTTGAAGCATCAAGTTAATATATATATATATATATATATATATATATATATATATATATATATATATATAAAGTCTGAGAGTGTAAAAAAAAAGAAAGAAAAATCAAACAAAAACAAAAAAAATTATAAGCACCACCTGACATTAATTCTAAAAGTGGTAAGGATTATTATTATTATTATTATTATTATTTATTATTATTATTGACTTTTTCACTCCTGTCGTAGCCGGTGGTTCACGGGAGGCTGAGTGACAGCAAGTCTCCTCAGGACTCTTCTGAGTATTCTAACCGATCTTAACAGTGCTGTAGTTTGGATGGTCTCAATCCTTCCTCTGATTTCCAATTCACCCAAATTATTTTCCAGAGCTTTGGAGACCGTTCCAAGTGTACCAATCCCACCTTCACCTTCATGTTCTACAGTTTTCTCAGTTCTCTAGCAAGGTCCAAGTATTTGTCTATATTTTCGCTTTCTTTCACTTTCAGTTGTCAAAATCTACGATATTACAGGTTCTCTTCTTCTTGTCAATCAATACTAGTTCTGGTCTCCTGGCCGAGAATAGGTGATCCGTCTGTATCTCAAAGTCCCAGAGAATTTGATGCGTCTCATTCTCCAGGACAAATTCAACCTTGTGTATATACCATTTAGTTGTATGGTGAAAATTGAATTTCTTGCACAGTTCCCAGTGGATCACCTATCCCATTGAGTCGTGTCTAGTCTTGTACTCTCTATGCTAGTTTGCTGCATTCACTTATATGATTGACTGTTTCGTCTCTGTCCCCACACATTCTACACTTGCTATTCTGCTGCGTCTTATTTATTTTTGCCTTTATATGTTTTTTATGGCATTGTCTTGTGCTGCGATTATAAGATATTCATTTTTTCTCTTGAGGTTTCCTTTTCTTAGCCATGTCCGTGTCTTCTGATGTGATATCTCTTGAGTTTGTCGCTTGAAGTACCCATAAAGTAGTTTTTCTTCCCATTTCTGTATTTGGGGTTTTCATGTAATTCTGCGTGTCACTATGTTGCAATTCTTTTCCCTGGCTGCTGCAATTAGTCTTTCCTTACTTTTATTAGTGTGTTCGTAAAGTGCCCGGATTGTCGTATCAACACAGTCTTCGATATTGGCGAGACTCCTTCCCCCCTTTTTTCCTTGACACAGAGTTTGTCTGTGTCGTCTCTCGGGTGGAATGCCTTGTGCATGGTAAGGAGTTTCCTTATCCTTTTGTCCATCTGCCAGCGTTCCACTCTTGTCTATTTTAGAAATAGTCCCGAGTATCTTACAAGATGGACAGCAATGTGTTTATTCACTTGGTTTCTAGAAGCTTTATTGTTCTTCTGAAGTATTCCTTTCTGACTTTTTCTTTCATTTCTGTTTGGTATTATCTGCGTTATTCGGACTATTGTCCTCATCTTCATTGTCATTTGTACAACGTTTCGGCCGATATGCCCTCCGGCCTTCTTCAGGTATTTCTTGTCGGACTCGGGAACCTTCTCGGACTCGGGAACCTTCTTGTCGTAGTCGGGAACATTCCTGTCGTAATCGGGAGCCATCACGGAACTTTGAACCTAACCCTTTATTCAGTCCCCGGGGGTATCCTGTTCTCATTCCGCTAACCATAGCTGAGGTAGGAACTGTGTTAATTATTTTTCTATGTAACTGCTGCCTGTCAGGATTGAACCTAGAATCCAGAGATAACTGTCACTTAGAACTGTCTTAACCTAACTACCTTATCCACTAGGCCATGTGTCCAATTATACAAATAACAATAAAGATGAGGACAATAGTCCGAATAACGCAGATAATACTAATCATCAAGCCTCATCTCAATCATTTCTGTTTATTTGGTGTTTGTTTCCTTTTTTCGTCCGAATAATAATCACCACCGGAGAATAAGGGCTCCATTGAAACCCCTAAATACTTTTATTTTGTAAATTTTAAGGTTTCTTTATTTTGCAAATTTTAAGGTTCTCTTATTTTGTAAATTTTAAGGTTCTCTTATTTTGTAAATTTTAAGGTTCTCTTATATTTTAAGGTTCTCTTATTTTGTAAATTTTAAGGTTCTCTTATATTTTAAGGTTCTCTTATTTTGTAAATTTTAAGGTTCTCTTATATTTTAAGGTTTCTCTTATTTTGTAAATTTTAAGGTTCTCTTATTTTGTAAATTTTAAGGTTCTCTTATTTTGTAAATTTTAAGGTTCTCTTATTTTATTTTAAGGTTCTCTTATTTTGTAAATTTTAAGGTTCTCTTATTTGTAAATTTTAAGGTTCTCTTATTTTGTAAATTTTAAGGTTCTCTTATATTTTAAGGTTCTCTTATTTTTGGTAAATTTTAAGGTTCTCTTATATTTTAAGGTTCTCTTATTATTTTAAATTTTAAGGTTCTCTTATTTTGTAAATTTTAAGGTTCTCTTATTTTGTAAATTTTAAGGTTCTCTCTATTTTTAAGGTTCTCTTATTTTGTAAATTTTAAGGTTCTCTTATATTTTAAGGTTCTCTTATTTCTATTTTGTAAATTTTAAGGTTCTCTTATTTTTAAGGTAAATTTTAAGGTTCTCTTATTTTGTAAATTTTAAGGTTCTCTTATATTTTAAGGTTCTCTTATTTTGGTTCTCTTAATTTTAAGGTTCTCTTATATTTTAAGGTTCTCTTATATTTTAAGGTTCTCTTATAAATTTTAAGGTTCTCTTATATTTTAAGGTTCTCTTATTTTGTATTTTAAAATTTTTAAGGTTCTCTATTTTGTAAATTTTAAGGTTCTCTTATTTTGTAAATTTTAAGGTTCTCTTATTTTTAAGGTTCTCTTATTTTGGTAATTTAAGGTTCTCTTATATTTTAAGGTTCTCTTATTTTTAAATTTTAAGGTTCTCTTTATTTTAATTTAAGTAAATTTTAAGGTTCTCTTATTTGTAAATTTTAAGGTTCTCTGTATTTTATTTTAAGGTTCTCTTATTTTGTAATTTTAAGGTTCTCTTATATTTTTAAGGTTCTCTTTATTTTTGTTAAATTTTAAGGTTCTCTTATATTTTAAGGTTTCTATTTTGTGGTAAATTTTAAGGTTCTCTTATTTTTGGTAAATTTAAGGTTCTCTTATTTTGTAAATTTTAAGGTTCTCTTATATTTTGTAAATTTTAAAGGTTCTCTTTATTTTAAGGTTCTCTCTCTTATTTTGTAAATTTTAAGGTTCTCGGTTCTCTTATATTTTAAGGTTCTCTTATTTTGTAAATTTTAAGGTTCTCTTATATTTTAAGGTTGTCTTATTTTGGTAATTTTAAGGTTCTCTTATATTTTAAGGTTCTCTCTTATTTTGTAATTTTAAGTTCTCTCTCTTATTTGTAAATTTTAAGGTTCTCTATTTTGTAAATTTTAAGGTTCTCT
>CM042175.1:53111440-53150032 GCA_023376005.1 Doryteuthis pealeii | reverse complement strand
AAAGAGAGAAGATTATTAAGGGGGTTCTCTTATTATGTAAATTTTAAGGTTTTCTTATATTTTAAGGTTCTTTATTTGTACATTTTAACGGTTCTCTATTTTGTATTTTAAGGTTCTCTTATATTTTTAAGGTTCTCTTATTTTGTAAATTTTTAAGGTTCTCTTATTTTGTAAATTTAAGGTTCTCTTATCATTTTAAGGGTTCTCTTATTTTGTAAATTTTAGTTCTCTTATTTTGTAAATTTTAAGGTTCATCTTATATTTTAAGGTTCTCTTAAATTTTGGTAAATTTTAAGGTTTCTCTTATTTTGCAAATTTTAAGGTTCTCTTATTTTGGCAAATTTTAAGGTTCTCTCATTTTGTAAATTTTAAGGTTCTCTTTATTTTTGTAAATTTTAGGTTTCCTTATATTTTAAGGTTCTCTTATTTTGCTAATTTTAAAGGTTCTCCTTATTTTGCTAAATTTTAAAGGTTCTCTTATCATTTTAAGGTTCTTCTTAATTTTGTAAATTTTAAGGGTTCTCCTATTTTGTAAATTTTTAAGGTTCTCTTATATTTTTAGGTTCTTTATTTGTAAATTTTCAAGGTTCTTATTTTGTAAATCTTTAAGGTTTCTCTTATTTTGTAAATTTTAAGGTTTTCTCAATATTTTAAGGTTCTCTTTTTTTTTGTCACATTTTAAGGTCTCTATTTTGTAAATTCTTAAAAGGTTCTCTTATATTTTAAGGTTCTCTTATTTGTAAATTTAAGGTTTCTGATTATTTTGTAAATTTTAAGGTTCTTTATTTTGTAAATTTTAAGGTTCTCTTATTTGTAAATTTTAAGGTTTTCTTATATTTTAAGGTTCTCTTATATTTTAAGGTTCTCTTATTTGTAAATTTTAAGGTTCTCCTTATTTCTGTAAATTTTAAGGTTCTCTTATTTTGTAAATTTAAGGTTTCTATCCTTTTAAGGTTCTCTCTCATATTTTTAAGGTCTCTTTATTTTTTGTAAATTTTTTATAGGCTTCTCTCTTTATTTTGCAAATTTAAGGTTCTCTTATATTTTAGGTTCTCTTATATTAAGGTTTTCTTATTTTGTAACATTTTAAGGTTCTCGTTATTTGTAAATTTTAAGGTTTCGATTATTTGTAAATTTTAAGGTTCTCTTATATTTTAAGGTTCTCTTATTTTTGTAAATTTTAAGGTTCTCTTATTTTGCAATTTTAAGGTTCTCTTATTTTGTAAATTTTAAGGTTTCTCTTAATTTTGTAATTTTAAGGTTCTCTTATTTGGTAAATTTTAAGGTTCTCTATTTGTAAATTTTAAGGTTTCTTATATTTTTAAGGTTCTCTATTTTGTAATTTTAAAAAAGGTTTCTTATTTTGTTAATTTAAGGTTCTCTTATTTTGCAACATTTTAAGGTTCTCTTATATTTCTTAGGTTTCTTATATTTAAAGGTTTCTCTTATTTTGTAAATTTTAAGGTTCTCTATTTTGTCATTTTAAGGTTCTCTTATTTGGGCAAATTTTTAAGGTTCTCTTATATTTTAAGTGTTCTCATTATACTTTTAAGGTTCTCTATTTTGTAAAATTTTAAGTTTCTTAAATTTTGCAAATTTTTAAGGTTCTCTTATTTTGCAAATTTTAAGTCTTCTTATTTTTGATTAATTTTAGGTTCTCTTATTTTGTAAATTTTAAGGTTCTCTTATATTTTAGGTTCTCTTATTTTGCAAATTTTTAAGGTTCTCTTATTTTGGGGTAGATTTTTAAGTTCTCTTATTTTGTAAATTTTAAGGTTTTCTTTCTCATATTTTAAGTTCTCTTTTTTTGTAAATTTTAAGGTTCTCTTTATTTTAACGGTTCTCTTATTTTTGTAAATTTTTTTAAGGGTTCTCTTTATATTTTTAGGTTCTCTTATTTTGTAAATTTTAAGGTTCCTCTTATTTTGTAAATTTTAAGGTTCTCTTATTTTTGGTAATTTTTAAGGTCTTTCTTAATATTTTAAAGGTTTATTATTTTGTAATTTTAAGGTTCTCTTATTTTCGTAAATTTTAAGGGTTCTTCTTATATTTTAAGGTTCTCTTTTTTGTAATTTTAAGTTCTTTATTTTGTAATTTTAAGGTTCTCTTATATTTTAAGGTTCTCTTATTTTGTAAATTTTAAAGGTTCTCTTATTTTTGCAAATTTTAAGGTTCTCTTATTTTGTAAATTTTAAGGTTCTCTTATTTTGTAAATTTTAAGGTTCTCTTAATTTTGTAATTTTAAGGTTTTCTTATATTTTAAGGTTCTCTTATTTTGTAAATTTTTAAGGTTTGCCTTATTTTGTAAAATTTTAAGGTTCTCTATTTGCAAATTTTAAGGTTCTCTTATATTTTAAGGTTTTTTTTCTCTTATATTTAAGGTTCTCATTATTTTGTAAATTTTTAAGTTCTCTTAATTTTTGCAAATTTTTACAGGTTCTTCTTATTTTGTAAATTTTAAGGTTTCTTAATATTTTAAGGGTTCTCGTATTTTGCAAATTTTAAGGTTCTCCGTTATTTTGTAAATTTTAAAGTTTCTCTAAATTTTAAGGTTCTTTCTTATTTTTTTGTAAATTTTTTAAAAGGTTCTCTTATTTTGTAAATTTTAAGGTTTCTCATATTTTTAAAGGTTCTCTTTTTTTGTAAATTTTTAAGGTTTTCTATATTTTAAGGTTTCTTCTTATTTTGTAAATTTTTAAGGTTCTCTTATATTTTAAGGTTCTTTAATTTTGAAAATTTTAAGGTTCTCTTATTTTGGCAATTTTTAAAGGTTCTCTATTTTGTAATTTTAAGGTTCTCTTATTTTGTAATTTTAAGGTTCTCTTATTTTGTAAATTTTAAGGTTTTTATTATATTTTAAGGTTCTCTTATTTTGTAAATTTTAAGGTTCTCTATTTTTGTAAATTTTAAGGTTCTCTTATATTTATCAGGTTCTCTTATTTTGTAATTTTAAGGTTCTCTATTTTGTAAATTTTAAGGTGTTCTCTTATATTTTAAGGTTTCTCTATTTTGTAAATTTTAAGGTTTCTTCTTATTTTGTAAATTTTTAAGGTTCTCTTAATATTTTAAGGTTCTCTATTTTGTAATTTTAAGGTTCTCCTTATTTTTGGCAAATTTTAAGGTTCCTCTTAATTTTTGTTAAATTTTAAGGTTCTCTTATTTTGTAAATTTTACAGGTTCCTTAATTTTCTGTAAAATTTTAAGGTTTCCTCTATTATTGTAATTTTTAAGGTTTTCTTAATATTTAAGGTTCCTCTTATTTTGTAAATTTTAAGGTTTCTTATTTTGTAATTTTAGGTTCTCGCTTATTTTGCAAATTTTAAGGTTCTGCCCTATATTTTAAAGGTTCTCTTATATTTTTAAGGTTCTCTTATTTTGTAAATTTTACAGGTTCTCTTATTTTGGCAACTTTTTAAGGTTCTCTTAATATTTTAAAGGGTTCTCCTTTATTTTTAAGGTTCTCTTATTTTGTAATTTTACAGGTTCTCTTTTTTGCAAATTTTAAAGGTTCTCTTATTTTGCAAATTTTAAGGTTCTCCTTATTTTGTAAATTTTTTATAGGTTCTCTATTTTGGTAAATTTTAAGGTTCCTCTTTATATTCTTAAGGTTCCTCTTATTTTGCAAATTTTCAGGTTCTCTTATTTTGTAAACTTTTAAGGTTCTCTTCAATTTTAAGGTTCTCTTATTTTGTAAATTTTAAGGTCTCATTTTTTTGTAAAAAATTTTAGGTTTTCTCATATATTAAGGTTCTCTTTTTTGTAAATTTTAAGGTTCTCTATATTTTAAGGTTCTCTTATTTTGTAAATTTTTAAAGGTTCTCTTATATTTTAAGGTTCTCTTATTTGTTGTAAATTTTAAGGTTCTCTTATTTTGCAAATTTTTAAGGTTTCTCTTATTTTGTAAATTGTTAAGGTTCTCTTATTTTTAAATTTTAAGGTTCTCTTATTTTTGTAAATTTAGGTTTTCTTAATATTTTAAAGGTTCTCTTATTTTGTAAATTTTAAGGTTCTCTTATTTTGTAAATTTTAAGGTTTCTTATATTTTAAGGGTTCTCTTATTTTGTAAATTTTAAGTTCTCTTATTTTGTAAATTTTAAGGTTTCTCTTATATTTTAAGGTTCTCTTATTTTGGTAAATTTTAAGGTTTCTTTATTTTTGTTAAATTTTAAGGTTCTTTATTTGTAAATTTTAAGGTTTTCTCATATTTTAAGGTTCTATTTTGTAAATTTTTAAAGGTTCTCTTATTTTGTAAATTTTAAGGTTCTCTTATTTTTAAGTTTCTTATTTTGTAAATTTTAGGTTCTCTTATTTTTGTAAATTTTAAGGTTCTCATTATTTTTGTAAATTTTTAAGGTTCTCTTCTTATTTTGGTAAATTTTAAGGTTCTCTTATTTGTAAATTTTTAAGGTTTTCTTATATTTTAAGGTTCTCTTATATTTTAAGGTTTCTTAAAATTTTCAAGTTTCTTATTTTGTAAATTTTAAGGTTCTCTATATTTTTAAGGTTCTCTTATATTTTAAGGTTCTCATTATTTTGTAAATTTTTAAAGGTTCTCTTATTTTGCACATTTTAAGGTTCTCTTATATTTTTAAGGTTCTCTTAATTTTAAAGGTTCTCTATTTTGGTAAATTTTAAGGTTCTCTCTCTTATTTTGTAAATTTTAAGGTTCTCTTATTTGTAAATTTTAAGGTTCTCTTATTTTGTAAATTTTAAGGTTTTCTTATATTTTAAGGTTCTCATTATTTGGTAAATTTTAAGGTTTTCTTATATTTTAAGGTTTCTTATATTTTAAATTCTCTTATTTTGTAAATTTTAAGTTCTTCTATTTTGTTAAATTTTTATTTTCTTATAATTAAGGTTCTCTTATTTTTAAGTTCTCTTATTTTGTAAATTTTTAAGGTTCTCTATTTGTAAATTTTAAGGTTCTCTTATTTAAATTTGGTTCTCTTATATTTTAAGGTTCTCTTATATTTTAAGTATCTCTAATTTTGTAAATTTTTAAGGTCTTTATTTTGTAAAATTTTAAGGTTTTTCTTATATTTTAAGGTTCTCTTATTTTGTAAATTTTCTAAAGGTTCTCTTATTTTGTCAAATTTTTCTTATATTTTAAGGGTTCTCTTATATTTTAAGGTTCTCTTATTTTGTAAATTTTAAGTTCTCTTATTTTGTAAATTTTAAGGTTCTCTTATTTTGGCAAATTTTAAGGTTCTCTAAATTTTAAGGTTCTCTTCTTTTTGTAAAATTTTAAGGTTCTCTTATTTTGTAATTTAAGGTTCTCTTATTTTGTAAATTTTAAGGTTCTCTCTTATTTTGTAAATTTTAAGGTTCTTATTTTGTAAATTTTAAGGTTCTCTTATTTTTTTTAAGGTTTCTTATTTTTTAAGGTTCTCTATTTTGTAAAATTTTAAGGTTCTCTTATTTTGTAAATTTTAAGGTTCTCTTATATTTTAAGGTTCTCTTATTTTGCAAATTTTAAGGTTTTTTTATATTTTAAGGTTCTCTTATTTTGTAAATTTTAAGGTTCTCTTATTTTTGTAAATTTTAAGGTTCTCTTATTTTTGTAAATTTTAAGGTTCTCTTATATTTTAAGGTTCTCTTATTTTGCAATTTAAGGTTCTCTTATATTTTAAGGTTCTCTTATTTTGCAAATTTTAAGGTTTCTTATTTTGTAAATTTTAAGGTTCTCTTATTTTGTAAATTTTAAGGTTCTCTTATTTTGTAAATTTTAAGGTTCTCTTATTTTGCAAATTTTAAGGTTCTCTTATATTTTAAGGTTCTCTTATTTTGTAAATTTTAAGGTTCTCTTATTTTGCAAATTTTAAGTTTCTCTTATTTTGTAAATTTCAACTACATTTCCATAGTCATATACATTTAAATGGTGGGGATCAAAACTCGGATCTTGTTCAACTCCTCAACTAAACCTAAACACTCACCAAACAACCACGGTCCCTACAAAATAAATAAATAAATAAATAATAATATATATATATATATATATATATATATATATATATATATATATATTATTCACTATCCATCTATTAGTACGTTCGTTTATCTATCTATCTATCCACACACACACACACACACACACACACACACACATATATATATATATATATATATATATATAATATATATATATATATATATTGGTCCGCATGAATGATTGCCGAATCCCAAAACAATTATTTTACTGAGAAATCTCAACTGGCAAACGTTGTCAGTGCAAACCCAAATTGAGGTTTGAGGACTGTCTCAAGGAAATTCTGAAGAACACTGCTATTGCTGTGGAGGACTGGGAGAACTCGCTTGTAATGGACCTGGCTGGAGTGCCACCATCTACCTGTCTGTGGAAGAATTTGAGTCCAACCAAATTAAATACCAAAAACTGAAACGGTCAATTAGAAAAGGTAATTTTCAACCAAGCAACATTCAAAGTGGAGAAGTTCCAACATGTGGTTTATGTGGAAGGGTATGTCTCTCCAGGGCTGGCCTGGTGAGTCATCTGAGAAAACACAGGAATGGAGAGTCAAATACAACTGGCATATAAATATGATGATAAAAAAAGGGAAAAAGCAGGAAATGGTTTTACTCGAATCACGAGTTGACAGCCATCATCATATATTTTATATTCTTATAGTTTGTATAAGAGTTTCTAATTCTTGTTCATTTTTTGCAAAATGGTGTCATCCTTTCCCAACTTCTGAAAAGCCAGGAACGCAACAGTCTCTCTGTTTAATGTTGCTAGTAGCACACTGTGTATTGGTCCTAGTAAACGTCAAATGGCCAAGGCAACCTATCCTCAAGTGGAAACTGGTTACTCGTAAACTTAACATACTGCATTATTATTCTTTGTTTATAATAATAAAAAAAAACCCATGTGCAAACAAAGGAAATCTTTTCTCAGAAGGTAAAATATACACAAACAATTGTGGCAATTATAATCTTTCAAAAAACAAAAAAAAAAAAAAAAAAAAACAAACTATGGCTATTTCCTATAAATCTAACATAAACAAAGGGGAACCACTCTTGACTGATAAATTATTTATTTATTCATTGATCTACTTGGAAAAAAGAAGACAGGGTTAGGGTTAGGGTTTGGGGTTAGGTTAGGGTTAGTTTAGGGTTAGGGTTGGTTTAATGGGAAAATAAATAATCAGTCAAGAGTGATTCCCCTTTGTTTATGTTAGACTCAAAGGAAATAACCAAATGATAATAGTCATACAATTAAGGAACATGAGTATTAATATATATATATATATATTTACCAACCCCTCTACACGAGCAGGATGTGACACAAGGTCAATTAATTAAGCAGAGTTTAACAGGTTTGAATTCAGAGGTTTCCTTCTCCTAGACTGGTTACCTAGCCAGGGTTAAAGACCCCAGTCTGTCCTGCTATTTACCCATAGCTGGAAGGAGAATTGGATTCATACCTTTCCCAAGGGTATTAGCGCCATGTGAAATGCAAACAGCCTTGTCCAGGAATTGAACTCGGATTGACGAGTCCATTTCCTACGACTCTAACCATTAGCCCACGCGCCACAAGTATTACTATATAGATTATAAGTTTATTTGCAATTCTGTAAAGACATTAAATTGAGTCGAAAAGTAAATAAGAAGAACAAGTGTTCATGAACCTGTTGGATGTGGCAAACAAAGCCACCAATGTTGCATTAGAGAAGAAGTGTTTATTTCTGATAAGAAAATGCTGTCACCCTTTCCCCAACTCTTTCCTTCTGAAAAGCCAAGCCAGGAACGCAACAGTCCCTCTGTTTAATGTTGCTAGTAGCATATAATAAAAAAGAACACACTGTGTATTGGTCCTAGTAAACGTCAATCGATATATGGGAGCTTAACAGATATTACCACTCCGGGTCAGAGTGGATCTGGTAGTAATGACAATAAAGGGGTACTCCACACTCCCCAGAGCTCCAGAATTGGAACCTCACTACCAGATGCAGTCACTATATGATGAAATAAGATTTTTTTTATTTCTTCAATAAACATACGATCTGCAGTAAGGGTAAAGTGGTCCTGGGAGTAATGTCGATGAAAGTGTATTCAATATAACCTAGAGTTTCCCAGAGCTCGAGAACTGGTACCTCATTAATTGATGTAGTCTAACACCGGAGACCTGAGGAGACTTGCTGTCACAACATAATGAACCCGTATTTTCTTGGAATTTCTTCAGCAAAACTACCATCTGCTGTAATGGCAGAGTGGACCTGGTAGTAATGACAATAAAGGGGTACTCCACACTCCCCAGAGATCCAGAATTGGAACCTCACTACTAGATACAGTTTAACGTCATACCAAAGACACCGAATCTTGAATCTGAAACAAGATCTGCTTTAAAAAAAAAAAAAAATTTTCAATAATAAATAACAAAATAATCTTTTGATTATTTTTTTCCAATTCTTTTTTGGTTCTAATTCTTTCTAAAACTAAAATAACTGTCTCTGTTGTTGTTAAACATTTTAATAAATAAAAATACAAGCTTAAAGTAGTTATTTTCTTTAAAAGGTTGTTAATAATATGTGTCAAGACAACCCATCATCAAGTGGAAACCTGCTACTCTTAAACTTAACATACTGCATTATTATTCTTTGTCTATATATATATTATATATATTATTCTTTGTCTATATACATAAGAGGATTTAATTTTTCCTGTGATTTTGTAAATTTGTATCCCGTTGTAATACAAGGCGTGTCAAAAAGTACAAAAAATCTTCATACTTTTTGACACACCTTGTATTATATATATCTTATTATAATGGAGATTGTGTGTTTGTCTGTCTGTAACCGAAACTATATTACTAATCGAGTCACAATTAACATAGTTATTTGCATCACATTCTCCATGATTTTATTTTTATTTAAACCTCAATTATTAATAAAATTGCTTCACCTTTTTATTAGTGTTCTCCATATCTACATACTAATAACATGCTAATGTATTTATATATACAAAAAATAGCGGTTTTCAGTGTGAATATAAGCAAAAATCTCTCCAATGAATCTTAAATGAAATCCATTAACAAGAAAAAATAACTGTCATTTTATTCTTTATTTCCTAATTTAACTAAATAGTTAAATAAGTAAAATTCAGCAATGAAAGACGGGAGTGGTGGAAGAGCTAAGTTTCATTTCTATTTTTCTATTATACCCCCACTCTGTTTCAAATCTTTTTATCTGCATTCTTATTAGACTTTCTAATTTAATATGATATTTCATTACATTAAAACTTAAATACTTGCACCCAGAGGGTGCATATATTTGCTAATATATATTATATATATTATTCTTTGTCTATATACATAAGAGGATTTAATTTTTCCTGTGATTTTGTAAATTTGTATCCCGTTGTAATACAAGGCGTGTCAAAAAGTACAAAAAATCTTGATACTTTTTGACACACCTTGTATTATATATATCTTATTATAATGGAGATTGTGTGTTTGTCTGTCTGTAACCGAAACTATATTACTACTCAAGTCACAGTTCCCTTAGTTATTTACATCACATTCTCCATGATTTTATTTTTATTTAAACCTCAATGAATAATAAAATTGTTTTACATTATTAAGACTGTTGACCATATCTACATACTAATAATACGCAATTGTATTTATATATACAAAAAAATAGTGGTTTACAGTGTGAATGGGAAGGCTAATTTGCATATTGATCTTAAAAAATTGATTTTAATAAATATATGCTAAGTATTATTGATTTCTAATTGTTTGGTTTTATCTTATTGAATATGAGCAAAAATCTCTGGGATAAATCTTAAAAGAAATTCATTACGAAGAAGAAATAACTGTAATATTATCCTTTACTTCCTATTTTAAGTAAAGAGTTAAATTAGGAAAATTTACCAATGAAAGACGGGAGTAATGGGAAATGATGGAAGAGTTAGTTTCAAAGTTGTTCTATTTTTCGATAATACCCCCTCTGTTCCAAATCTTTTTATCTGCATTCTTATTTAGTTTTATTAGCCTTTCTAATTTAACATGATATTTTATTATATTAAAACTTAAAAACTTGCACCCGGAGAGTGCATAAATTTGATAGTATATTATATAATATATATATATATATATATATATATATATATATATATATATATATATATATGTGCGTGTGTGAGATGGGAGGCCTGCAAGAACTCCAAACTAGATTTATGTAGATAATGTTTGATTATCTACAGATGCCTCTGGCATGAAGATCCTGTCTCTACGGGAGATAAGTGGATAAAAAGTTATATTTTTGACTGTGTCAGGCTATACATAGCAACCGCACTGGCGCAGACGTAGAATTTTTGTTTGTACAAATTTGATAAAGTATATGGTTGAGTGGCATCATTGCTATGACAAATAACAGTGATGATAGAGAGTCTCCCTGTTGTCCTCATCTTTGTTATATACACAATTTGAAAAGAAGGTTACCGAGTTCAACACGAAACACCTGAAGAAGGCCGGAGAGCACATCGGCTGAAACATTGTGTATATCTCTTATTATAATGGAGATTGTGTGTTTTTCTGTCTGTAACCGAAACTATATTAATACTCAAGTCACAATTCCCTTAGTTATTTACGTCACATTCTCCATGATTCTATTTCTATTTAAACCTCAATGAATAATGAAACTGTTTGACATTATTAATACTGTTGGCCTTACCTAAATACTAATAACATGCAATTGTATTTATATATACAACAAAATAGCAGTTTTCAGTGTAAACCTAAAGCTAATTTGCATATTGATATTAAAAAAACTGATTTTAATAAAAATATGCTTGGTATTATTGATTTCTATTTGTTTGGTTTTATATTAATGAATATGAGCAAAAATCTCTGGGATAAATCTTAAAAGAAATCCCTTAACAAGAAGAAATAACTGTAATATTATTCTTTACTTCCTATTTTAACTAAACAGTTTAAATTAGGAAAATTTACCAACGAAAGACGGGAGTAACGGAAAATGATGGAAGTGTTAGTTGTTCTATTTTTCAATCATACCCCCTCTGTTCAAAATCTTTTTATCTACATTCTTATTCAGTTTCATTAGCCTTTCTAATTTAATATCATATTTTATTATAAAATTTAACTAAAATACTTGCACCCGGAGGGTGCATATATTTGCTAGTAACAATAACGATGAGGCCAACAGTCCAAAAAATACAAATGATTTAATTTTACTAAATTTCTAGGAAGGGTTATATCTAACGAAATGGTGTGTATATTTTATTATAATGGAGATTGTGTGTTTATCTGTCTGTAACCGAAACTATATTACTACTCAAGTCACAATTCTCTGAGTTATTGACATCACATTCTCCATGATTTTATTTTTATCTAAACCTCAATTATTAATAAAATTGTCTTACATTATTAATACTGTTAACTATGTCTACATACTAACAACATGCAATTATATTTATATATACAACAAAATAGTGGTTTACAGTGTGAACGGGAAGACTAATTTGCATATTGATATTAAAAATGTGATTTTATTAAATATGTGCTTAGTATTATTGATTTTTAACTGTTTAGTTTTATTTTAATGAATATAAGCAAAAATTCTTCAATGAATCTTAAATGAAATCCATTAACAAGATAAAATAACTGTCATTTTATTCTTTACTTCCTCTTATAACTAAATACTTAAATTAGAAAAAATAACAATGAAAGACGAGAGTGATGGAAGAGTAAGTTTCAGTTGTTCCATTTTTATTATACTCCCTCTGTTTCAAATCATTTTATCTGTATTCTTATTTAGTTTCATTAGCCTTTCTAATTTAATACAATATTTTATTACATTAAAACTTAAATACTTGCACCCGGAGGGTGCATATATTTGCTAGTAACAATAAAGATGAGGCCAACAGTCCAAAAAATACAAATGATTTAATTTTACTAAATTTCTAGGAAGGGTTATAATTATTTACATATCTTGGACTATTGTCCTCATCCAGGTTGTTTCATTCTAAAGTTTCAGTTGCTGTACCCCCTAGACTTCTTCAGGATTCTTTTGTTTGTGATCAATAACCTTCAGAGAATTCTAAACAAAACTCTTTACACAATCCATAGATTAGACTGTTCTCATCTTACTGTCCATGTCTTGGGATATTTTCTATAAGTTAATTTCACTGAATTTTTTTTAGATGAGGCTTGATAACCTGTATTATTTAGATTTTTAGGACTGTTGGCCTCATCTTTATTATTATATATAATGCCTCTTTGTATTTTCACATCTGTTAAGGTCTGTCTTCCCGATGTCAATTCTACTTTCCTATTTTTCATGGTTTTATTGATGAATTTTATTATTTTGTCTGATATTTCGTACATCTTTAAACACATTATTATTATGTTATTTTGTACATTTTTAAAAACTCCAAGTTTGTCAGACAATGGCGTAGGTCTTTTTGTATTATTATTATTATTATTATTATTATTATTATTATTATTATTTACTCCTTTTGGGGTTTCACATCAGCATTGGCAGATGGTCTCTCACTGGAGTCTGAGTGACAGCAAGTCTCCTCAGGTCTCCAGGACTCTTCTGAGTATTCTGGCAGATTGCAGCAGTGCAGTGTTCTGAATGGTTTCAATCCTTCCTCTGATTTCCAAACTTTCCAGACCCTTTTCCAATCCTTTTGGGACTGTTCCATGTGCACCAACCACAATTGGTATCACTTTCACTTTCATATTCCATAACTTTTTCAGTTCTCTGGCAAGGTCCAGATATTTATCCATTTTTTCATTTTCCTTTAGCTTCACCCTGTGATCTGCTGGCACTGCAAAATCCACCAGTTGACAAGTTCTTACTTTTTTGTTTATCAACACTAGGTCTGGTCTTCTTGCTGGGATAAGGTGATCCGTTTTTATTTCAAAGTCCCAGAGAATTCTATGTGGTTCGTTCTCAAGAACAGATTCTGGTTTATGCATATACCATTTTGTTGTATGGTCAAAATGAAATCTTTTGCATAATTCCCAGTGGATCACCTTCCCAACCCAGTCGTGTCTAGTTTTGTATTCTCGTTGTGCTAGTTTGTTACATTCGCATAGTACATGGTTTACAGTATCATCTCTATTACCGCATAATCTACATTTACTATTTTGTTGGGTCTTATCAATTTTATTATTATTATTATTATTATTATTATTATTATAGATTTGTTCACATCAGCGTTAGTCCTCCAGTTTTTTTCCAAGTTTTTTGGGACCGTTACCAGTGCACCAACTACTATTGGTATCCCTTTCACTTTCATATTCCACAGCTTTTTCAATTCTCTGGCAAGGTCCAGGTATTTGTCTATCTTTTCGTTTTCTTTCAACTTCACCCTGTGATCTACTGGAACTGCAAAGTCCACCAGTTGGCACGCTCTCCCCCTCCCCCTCTCTTCTCTCTCTCTCATGTTAATCAACACTAAGTCTGGTCTTCTGGCTGGGATGGGGTGATCCGTCTTTATCTCGAATTCCCAGAGAATTTTATGTGTTTCGTTCTCAAGAACAGATTCTGGTTTTATGCATATACCATTTTGTTGTACGGTCAAACATTTTCAATTTTTTTGGATACTATATATGTATATGTCTGTTTGTTTATTTGTTTGTGTGTTTGTGTGTGTGTTTGTGTGTGGGATTGTGTGTTTGTGTGTGTTTGTGTATTTGCGTGTATCTGTGTGTGTTTGTGTGTGTAATATAATATCTATTAATAATGGAGATTGTCTGTATTTCTGTCTGTAACAAAAACTATATCATAGCTCTACGTCACAGCTTACGTCACAATATTCTTATGCTATATACACCCAAAATTTGAGTAAGCAATTTTAAAAATTGTTTTTTACTCTCGTCCTTTTTTTTTCTTACAGTAACAAGAAGTTAACTAAAAAGTTTACAAATAAATAAATATTTACGATTTTGTGTAAAATTGATGTGGAAAATATTCAAAATAATTGTTTGATTATTACATGCATGCAACATTTTATTTGAGAGGGACGGGGCTCAGTTTTTATTTCAAATTGTTTTTTTTTTGTTTTTTTTTACTCCTTTAATAAATAATTAGATTTGTCTTACTTATGATACAAACCCTCTGACATTGAATTTTTAACTCCCACCCTCTCAGGCAATGTCTTTCAAAAATTAATTTTTACGACGCCCGGAGGGTGTTTTCTGTTGCTTGTAATAATAATGTAATAAAGTTTCCCTATTTTTCTTTCTTTTCTTTTTTTTTCTTTTTTTCCCAGAATGCCTCGATGGCGATTGGTGCTATTCCAATGTCTTCAGAGAACGAACGCATCATATCCTCTTCGTACAGCATCATCAACTCCAAGACAAGCATGCTTATCTTAAAGACCAAAGCACCAACCAACTATTTCCAGTTTTTGTGGCCCTTTTCAATGCATGTCTGGTTTATAATCGTCCTAGCAATGTTGTTTGTTGCGCTTGCTCTTTACCTCATGACACGATTTGATCCGACTCAACAAGGATCAGAATATAAATTTGATTTCAAGGAAAGTCTTTGGTACGCATTGAATGTTGTTCTTGGTGGAGGCACAGAATACTCACCACAGACAACGTCTACTCGGGCCATCATAGCTTTCTACTGGTTTAACACTCTAATTCTAACTGCTGCCTACACAGCTAATCTGGCGGCTTACCTCACATTGCAGAACAAAGACAAGAGTATTTTGACGCTACAGGATCTTGTTGAACATCCGAATGTGAGTAGTTTTCTTTTCTTTCTGTCTTTTACGTATCTACCCCCCCCCTCAGCACGAGGTAGGTGAGAGACATGGTCAATTTCTTTAGCGATGTTTAACAGGTCTGAATTCAGAGTTTTCCTTCTCCTAGACTGGTTACCTATCCAAGGTTAAAAAAAGCCCAGTTTGTTAAAATTAATTATATAAAATTAATTGTATCTACCCAACCCCACCGCACGAGCTAGGTGCGAGACATGGTCAATTTCTTTAGCGATGTTTAACAGGTCTGAATTCAGAGTTTTCCTTCTCCTAGACTGGTTACCTATCCAAGGTTTAAAAAAAAAGCCCAGTCTGTCCTGCTATTTATCAATAGATGGACGGAGAGTAATTGAATGCCTACCTGAATTTTGGCGCTACATGATCCTGTTAAACATCTAAAGGTATTTTCTTTCTTTCTTTCTTTCTTTCTTTTATGTATTCACCCAAACCCTCCGCACATCTTTTAGAGTTTTTTTTATACAAAAGTCACAAAAAATTATACTTTAAATATACGCTCCTACATTTGGGGCGCTGGTGGTTGTCGTAATTTTTTACGCTTTTATAAACCAATTCTTAGAAGTAGGGAAGCCGTAGAACTCATTTTACAGACAAAAATAGATTACAAAAAGTTGTCATTTTTCGCGCACCCTCCCATATATATATATATATATATATATATATATAATCCAAAAGTCCAGAGAAGAAATCTTCCTTACGACACAAGAGTTTTATTTAAAAAAAACTGTCGCAGTTTGAGAGCTCAATGTGTGCTCTTAATGTTAGAGTCACAGAGCAAATATATTAGTAAAGAATTAACAAAAGACTTAGAGATTTAGCATTATAGTCTATTTCAGGGAGCTCTGTCTAAGCTCCCTGAAATAGACTATAATGCTAAATCTCTAAGTCTTTTGTTAATTCTTTACTAATATATATATATATATATATATATATTATATATATATATATATATATATATATATATATATATATACGTGTTTATACAGAGGTTTTAGAAAAAAACATTTACCTTAGGTTTCTGGCTAATGCCATCCTCAGAATGTTATAACTCTCGTACTAACACAAGAGTATAACATTCTATGATGGCATTAGTCAGAACCCTAAGGGAAATGGTTTTTTTCTAAAACCTCTGTATAAACACTTATATCTAATTTACATTCATAATTGAGCACTTTATTTTCCTTTATTTCAACTCGGAAAAATTAAATATATATATATATATATATATATATTTATATATATATATACAATCTATCCATTTGTTTTGATCAGTTTATTCTCAAATCTATCTTAGTAAATCAAAATCATAAGGAATATTACAGACAAAACTTAACATTTTCTCAAAATTAGGATTAAAAAAAACAGGTTTTCAACACATTGGCTTCAAAGATACGATCTGTCCAACTTGGGAAACCAGTTCTCAATTTTCTTATACTAGAAAAAAAAGGGGAAGAAAAAACAACCAACGGGTGGTGTAAAAAAAATGATAGAGATTGTCTGAGAAAATTTAATGAATAAAATAAAATATATATTAAATAAATTATATAAATATATATATATATATATATATATATATAATATATATATATATATATATATATATATATGAAATTTAACATTTTGAAAAAACATATGATGTTTGTTATGTGATTGCTGACAGATCTGTTTCGACCAAATCGATAAGTTGGTCTTCATCAAAGAGCGACATAGACGAGAAGAAAGATATCCGTTAAAAAGACTGTTTACAATAACGAACGCTGAATTCAACCGCTGAAATTTTGAAAAATGACTGTTCTGTTTTAAAAAATTAATTTAATTTTTAAAAATCAGAAGCATTATAGTTTATAGTAAAACTCAAAATTTCAGCGGTTGAATTCAGCGTTCGTTTTTTGTAAACAGTCTTTTAACGGATATCTTTCTTCCCGTCTATGTCGCTCTTTGATGAAGACCAACTTATCGATTTGGTCGAAACAGATCTGTCAGCAATCACATAACAAACATCATATGTTTTTTCAAAATGTTAAATATCATATGTCGGATTTAATTTCATCCATTTTTCACACACACATATATATATATATATATATATATATATATATATATATATATATATATATATATAATATATTTAAAAAAAATTAATTACTTAAGCATCAATATTTCTCTGAATGTTGGAGATGAGGCTTGGAGATTAGTATTATTAGCGTTGTTCGGACTATTGTCCCCATATTCATTGTTATTTGTACAACGTTTCGGCCGATATACTCTCCGGCCTTCTTCAGGTATTTCTTGTCGAACTCGGGAACCTTCTCGGACTCGGGAACCTTCTTTTCGAACTCGGGAATTTTCTTGTCGTATTCAGGAGCCATCACGGAACTTTGAACCTAACACTTTATTTATTCCTACCCCCCAGCTATGGTTAGCGGAATAAGAACAGGATACCCCCGTGGAATAAATATTAAGCATCAATATTCTACTCCACTGAGATATTTATTGTTTTTTCCTGATAGATAGTTGGGACCTCCAAAACTTTTCCCATCCAAAGTTTTCCCCTGATAGTTGGGACCTCCAAAAGTTTCCCTCCAGTTGGGACCTCCAAAAGTTTTCCCTGATAGTTGGGACCTCCAAAAGTTTTCCCCTGATAACCTCCAAAAGTTTTCTCCTGATAGTTGGGACCTCCAAAAGTTTTTCCCTGATAGTTGGGACCTCCAAAAGTTTTCTCCTGATAGTTGGGACCTCCAAAAGTTTTCCCCTGATAGTTGGGACCTCCAAAAGTTTTCTCCTGAGTTGGGACCTCCAAAAGTTTTCCTGCTAGTTGGGACCTCCAAAAGTTTTCCTCCTGATAGTTGGGACCTCCAAAAGTTTTCCTGATAGTTGGGACCTCCAAAAGTTTTCCTCTGATAGTTGGGACCTCCAAAAGTTTTCTCCTGAGTTGGGACCTCCAAAAATTTTCCCCTGATAGTTGGGACCTCCAAAACTTTTCCCCTGATAGTTGGGACCTCCAAAACGTTTCTAAAAATCTTCTGATATAATTATTCAGATTTTTATCTTTATAGAAAAAAAATTAAAATCGCACAAGTAAAATATATTTTTTCCGGATTTCATAAAATGTATTACGATGTTGGGGGGGGGGGACATAGTAACAAAAGATATTTCCCCTAATATATTTTAGGAAAAAACTATTTTAGACATAAATTCATCTAAAGGTGAATAAATATCAATATTTTCGTGAAAATTTGACTCTTAATTGATTTTTCATAGAATTTAATACAAGATGACTGTGACGTAATATTATTAACAGATTTCAACAACAACAACAATAACAACAACAACGACAACTATTATTATTATTATTATTATTATTATTATTATTATTATCATTATTATTTTTATTATTATTATTATTAGTTTTTCACAACAGCATTAGCTGATAGTATTTCCCTGGGGTTTGAGTGACAAAAAGTCACCTCAGATTATTATTATTATTATTATTATTATTATTATTATTATTATTATTATTATTATGCAGGACTCTTCTGAGTATTCTGGTAGATTGCAGCATTGCAGTGTTCTGAATGGTTTCAATCCTTCCTCTGATATCCAAACATTCCAAACCCTTTTCCAATCCTTTTGGAACCGTTCCAAGTGCACCAACTACAATTGGTATCACTTTCACTTTCATATTCCATAACTTTTTCAGTTCTCTGGCAAGGTCCAGATATTTGTTCATTTTTTCATTTTCCTTTAGCTTCACCCTGTGATCTGCTGGAACTGCAAAATCCACCAGTTGACAAGTTCTTACTTTTTTGTTTATCAACACTAGGTCTGGTCTTCTTGCTGGGATAAGGTGATCCGTTTTTATCTCAACGTCCCATAGAATTTTATGCATTTCGTTCTCAAGAGCAGATTCTGGTTCATGCATATACCATTTTGTTGTATGGTCAAAATGAAATCTTTTGCATAATTCCCAGTGGATCACTTTTCCAACCCAGTCCGTGTCTAGATTTGTACTCCCTTTGTGCTAGTTTGCTACATTCGCATAATACATTGTTTACAATCTATTATTATTATTATTTACTCCTTTTGAGTTTTCACATCAGTGTTAGCTGATGGTCTTTCACTGGAGTCTGAGTGACAGCAAGTCTCCTCAGGTCTCCAGGACTCTTCTGAGTATTCTGGCAGATTGCAGCAATGCAGTGTTCTGAATGGTTTCAATCCTTCCTCTGATATCCAAACTTTCCAAACCCTTTTCTAATGCTTTTGGGACTGTTCCAAGTGCACCAACTACAATTGGTATAACTTTCACTTTCATATTCCATAACTTTTTCAGTTCTCTGGCAAGGTCCAGATATTTGTCCATTTTTTCATTTTCCTTTAACTTCACCCTGTGATCCGCTGGCACTGCAAAATCCACCAGTTGACAAGTTCTTTCTTTTTGTTAATCAACACTAGGTCTGGTCTTCTTGCTGGGATAAGGTGATCCGTTTTAATTTCAAAGTCCCAGAGAATTTTGTGCGTTTCGTTCTCAAGAAAGATTCTGGTTTATGCATATACCATTTTGTTGTGTGGTCAAAATTTAATTTCTTGCATAATTCCCAGTGGATCACCTTCCCAACCCAGTCGTGTCTAGTTTTGTATTCTCGTTGTGCTAGTTTGCTACATTCGCAGAGTATATGGTTAACAGTCTCATCTCTATTACCGCAAAGTCTACATTTACTATTTTGTTGGGTCTTATCAATTTTCGCTTTGATGTAGTTTGTCCTTATGGCATTATTTTGTGCAGCAATTATAAGTGATTCTGTTTCTCTTTTGAGGTTTCCCTTTCTTAACCATGTCCAATCTTTTGATGTGCAACCTCATCTATTGTCGTTTGAAGCGTCCATATAATTGTTTTTCTTCCCATTTTTGTTTTCTAGTCTTTGTCGTTCTTCTGTTTGTCCATCTGCCGTTTCTACTATTGTTGGTCGCCATAAGTAATTTGTCTTTGCTCTTCCTTGTGTAATCTTCAAGTTGTTGGATTGTGGTTTCTACGCATTCCTCTATGTTGGCAAGACCTCTTCCCCCTTCCTTTCTTGACACATACAATCTATCTCTATCATCTCTAGGGTGGAGAGCCTTGTGCATGGTCATTAATTTTCTCGTCCTTTGGTCTATCTGTCTGAGTTCTTCTTTTTATTATTATTATTATTATTATTATTATTATTATCTCCTGTCTTTTCATTAGTTGACGCAGGTCGAAAAAAAAAGAATTAGGTTTGTAATATCTCTATATTAATACTGGTGTCCCTTAATCTTCCGCCCGTTATCATCTTCCAATTTTTATACTTTTTACATATTGAACTATTTGCTATAGCTCTTAAGTAAACATATCAAAGGTTGTAATATTTGAATTATAATACTGTTTTCTATCCACAGGTCCTGCTAATATTTTGCAATTATTAACACGTATCTAAAAAATACATTTTTTTTCTGATCTCCAAAGGTTCGCTATGGAATACTAGAAGGGTCAGAATTGGAAACTTTCTTCAAAGATGCCAAACAAGACCCGTATGAACGAATAGGGTTAATGATGTTGATGCATACAAGAGGTGTAAGTAAGAGTTTTCATTTTTCAATTGTTGGTTGGGTGGGTGGATTTTACGGCATGTCAAACCATCTTGGGTTATTTTAAGCCGAAGACGTTTTGTTTTTATTCATCTTGGTTTATATTCATTTTCTTTTAAACATCATTTATTTTAAACTGATTTTTTTATTCGTCTTTTGATCCACCGTATTTAACAGCATATAGTTATTTACTAAACTTAGATGCGGCACAAGGCCAGAAATAGGGGGCGCCCAGTGAGAACCGAACTCACTAACAATGGTCTGCTAATGCTAGCTTGCTGACCATTACACCACGTGAGGTGCCCAATTAATTTACTAAACGTAGCTTAGATGTGGCACATAGCCAGAATTATGGGGCACCCAGTGAGAACCGAACTCACTAACAATGGTCTGCTAATGGTAGCTTGCTGACCATTACACTACGTGAAGTGCCTTTATTTAACGGCATGTAGGACGCAACTTTTTTCAAAAAATTTTGGCTAAAAAAATTGCTCTACGTCTTATAAGATGAACTTTGAGACATGCAATTGTGGTGGAATGCTTTTATAAAAAAAAAACACTTCTTGCTTTATGCACTACTGGCTTTATTATCGTGCCCAGTGTTTTATTATTATTATTATTATTATTTATTCCTTTTGAGTTTTCACATCAGCATTAGCTTCAGCTTCAGTTGCTGTACCCCCTAGACTTCTTCAGGATTCTTTTGTTTGTGATCAATAACCTTCAGAGAATTCTAAACAAAACTCTTTACACAATCCATAGATTAGACTGTTCTCATCTTACTGTCCATGTCTTGGGATATTTTCTATAAGTTAATTTCACTGAATTTTTTTTAGATGAGGCTTGATAACCTGTATTATTTAGATTTTTAGGACTGTTGGCCTCATCTTTATTATTATATATAATGCCTCTTTGTATTTTCACATCTGTTAAGGTCTGTCTTCCCGATGTCAATTCTACTTTCCTATTTTTCATGGTTTTATTGATGAATTTTATTATTTTGTCTGATATTTCGTACATCTTTAAACACATTATTATTATGTTATTTTGTACATTTTTAAAAACTCCAAGTTTGTCAGACAATGGCGTAGGTCTTTTTGTATTATTATTATTATTATTATTATTATTATTATTATTATTATTATTATTATTATTATTATTATTATTATTTACTCCTTTTGGGGTTTCACATCAGCATTGGCAGATGGTCTCTCACTGGAGTCTGAGTGACAGCAAGTCTCCTCAGGTCTCCAGGACTCTTCTGAGTATTCTGGCAGATTGCAGCAGTGCAGTGTTCTGAATGGTTTCAATCCTTCCTCTGATTTCCAAACTTTCCAAACCCTTTTCTAATCCTTTTGGGACTGTTCCAAGTGCACCAACTACAATTGGTATCACTTTCACTTTCATATTCCATAACTTTTTCAGTTCTCTGGCAAGGTCCAGATATTTATCCATTTTTTCATTTTCCTTTAGCTTCACCCTGTGATCTGCTGGCACTGCAAAATCCACCAGTTGACAAGTTCTTACTTTTTTGTTTATCAACACTAGGTCTGGTCTTCTTGCTGGGATAAGGTGATCCGTTTTTATCTCAAAGTCCCAGAGAATTTTATGAGTTTCGTTCTCAAGAACAGATTCTGGTTTATACATATACCATTTTGTTGTGTGGTCAAAATTTAATTTTTTGCATTATTATTATTATTATTATTATTATTATTATTATTATTATTATTTCCTGCTATTGAGATGTATTGTGTATGCTTATTGCTTGCCTGTACTACCAAATTGCTTTTATACAGCTATGTTTCTGCTTGTGTAATGCACAGCTAGACTGTTTTTCAACAATATATGCTTAAATACACTAAAAACTTTTTTCCTGAATCTGACCAACTGAAATGGGTGGTGCGTCTTATATGCCCGTGCGTCTTATATACCGTCAAATACGGTATTTAACCCATAGATGGGACCCGAACAGGTAATACCACTCCAGGTCAAAGTGGACCTGGGAGTAATGTTGATGAAGGGGTACTCCACACTCCCCAGAACTCCAGAATTTTGACGTCATAACCAGAATACTAAAAACGTCAGCCACCGCCTTCTAGCACATATAGGATTAAATGAGTTGGGAGTTTTCCACAAGAGCAATAGGATTGGGGCAATCATATAGGTGCTAGGGCTTGACGTAACCAGCACTCTCTGTTCTGCCGTCTCGCCTAGATTAAAATGTCGCGTTACATGTAATGACGACACACCCACTAGGCTTCTATCACGTTTCGCCAAACACGTCCAACAGGTAGCCCCATGGAGAGGTCTTAATCCTCTGCAGAGGTGCAGTCGGTATATTTAATAACCCCAATCGACTTTCGATTTGTTTTTGGTTGCGTCCCTTTGGAGCGGTGTTAAGTGATTTTTGTCCCCGAAATTGAGAGTTCCAGGTAATTTTTTCGATTCACTTTTCGTAATTTTCATTATGTTCCATACTTTTTTGTACTTGTTCATTTTGAATGATTATTTGGATTATTCGGACTATTGTCCTCATCTTTATTGTTATCTACACTATTTCTCTGAATGTTTGAGATGAGGCTTGATAATTAGTATTATTTGGATTATTCGGACTATTGTCCTCATCTTTATTGTTATCTACACTATTTCTCTGAATGTTTGAGATGAGGCTTGGTAATTAGTATTATTTGGTTTATTCGGACTATTGTCCTCATCTTTATTGTTATCTACACTATTTCTCTGAATGTTTGAGATGAGGCTTGATAATTAGTATTATTTGGATTATTCGGACTATTGTCCTCATCTTTATTGTTATCTACACTATTTCTCTGAATTTTTGAGATGAGGCTTGATAATTTGTATTATTTGGATTATTCAAAGAATTATCCCAGAGCGAAAGCAGCAGCAGTCACGGCCAAACTGAGCAAGAGGGTCTGGAATAATGCCAGTCCGACCAAGAAACCAAACTGAGCGCCCACAAAGCGTGTGTTCTTATTACACTCCTCTCCAGTAGCGAAACTCTAGGAGGCTGGAACAGATTAATGGTATTTCAGTTTATTTCAACAAAGAAAATTGATTTGATATACGAGGAAATTGAGTTACGAGCGATACGAATTAAACTCATAAGTCAATGTACTACTAGGAGGCTGGAACAGATTAATGGTATTTCAGTTTATTTGAATGGGTAAAAATGATTTGATATACGAGGAAATTGAGTTACGAGCGATACGAATTAAACTCATAAGTCAATGTACTACTAGGGAGGCTGGAATAGATTAATGGTATTTCAGTTTATTTGAATGGGTAAAATTGATTTGATATACGAGGAAATTGAGTTACGAGCGATACGAATTAAACTCATAAGTCAATGTACTACTAGGGAGGCTGGAACAGATTAATGGTATTTCAGTTTATTTGAATGGGTAAAAATGATTTGATATACGAGGAAATTGAGTTACGAGCGATACGAATTAAACTCATAAGTCAATGTACTACTAGGGAGGCTGGAACAGATTAATGGTATTTCAGTTTATTTGAATGGGTAAAATTGATTTGATATACGAGGAAATTGAGTTCCGGGAGGAACGAATTAACCTCGTAAGTCGATTTAGGAATGGATAGGCTAGAACAAATTAATGGCATTTCAGTTTATTTCAGTAAAGATGATTGATTTGATATACGAGGAAATCTGTATGTATTTTTTGTCTTTTTTTTTTCTTAGGAAATAATAAAAGGCGTTGAAAAAGCATTAAAGAAAGTGGAACGAGGAAATTATGCGTTCATTCACGATGAAGTCATTAATAATTATTATGCCGGTAAAAATTGTGATCTTTTATCTCATGTACAACCGATCGAAGAAAAGACTTACGCCTTTGCCTTTCCAAAAGGCGCCCCCTACCGAGATTATCTGAATCGGGTCCTGCTGGAACTGAAAGAAAATGGAACGCTGGACAGACTGAATAAAAAGTAAGCGTTTTAGGTAATCTTGAACATTAGCTACTTAAATGAGAGTAACCTCCCCTTGGTTTTTTTTTTTTGTTTTTGTTTTTTTTACTTTGAGAAAGCCGTGTAGGATTTGTAAAAAAACGGATTTTTCGACAAATATTAACATAAAAAAAAAATTGATTTAAAAATAACACCCTTATAGGAATATCTTTAATATATTTTCAAACAGTCTCCAAATGTTCACCATCCCTGTCAACATATGCTTAGAATCTCACACAGGTGATTTAAAAAAAAAAAAGATGTTAATATTTCTATGAGAATACCTGTATATTAGAAAAGTAGAGGTATACCCAATTTGTCGAAAACAAAACACGTGGCTTTCTCAAAATGAAAAAAAACAAGGGGAGGTTACACTCATTTACGTAGCTAATATTCAGATTACCGATTTTTAAACCTTTAAATAATTTGTCAACATAATCTTTTCTTTTTTATTTTGGATTATTTGGATATTCGGTCTATTGTCCTCATCTTTATTGTTATATACACAATGTTTCGACCGATGTACTCACCGGCTTTCTTCAGGTGTTTCAGGTGTTCGAGAAGGTTCCCGAGTTAGACAAAAACACCTAAAAAAAAAACCGGAGGGCACATCGACCGAAACGTTGTGTATAGAACAATAGAGATGAGGACAATAGTCCGTATAGTCCAAATAATACATAATCTTTACTTTTTTGTCTATAGATATATGATATAGGTATTGACTCAATATGATATCGTTGTTGTTATTGTTGTTTTCATACTTGGCTATTGCCCCCCCCCCCGCTACACCAGAATTTGTTTGTATGTCTTTAAATTCAAGATGGAAAATCTATTTTGAATGGAGAGAGAGAGAGAGAGAGAGAGAGAGAGAGAGAGAGAGAGAGAGAGAGAGAGAGAGAAAGAGAAAGAGAGAGAGAGAGAGTGCACTGTGATACTATGGTTGAAGACGAACATGGGCAGAATAAATAAATAAATAAATGAATAAGAAAGAGAGTAGGTTAAAGCCAAGCATAAGTAAAAGGGGTGGGTGGTTGACCCTTTTTACGAATCCAAAGATTAGGTCGTAAAGTTTAAAGAGACCTGTATGCCCACCATGAAATGGGACCACTTGATGATAATATCTTAGGCACCAAGGTATTAAAAGCAAAAGGGATTTTTTTAGGAGAAATTCTCTTTTGAAAAAAATAATGGTCAACGTATTGAAGCCGTAGTGTCTGAAAAAATATTTAAGTACTTTAATTTTAAGGGTTAATGGCGACTAGAAGTCTGCGATTTATTTAAGTGCTGGCCATTTGTGTGGTCCGGAGAAGATGGTTGGGGAAAGGGGGATTTGACATAAATACAACTAAACTTGAGCACTAAGGCAGTTAGAACCCGGGGGGGTCGAAGGTTAAGTTTGCCAGTAGGGATAGCAGTAATAGCCAGTTGGGTAGACAGCGAAAGCATCACACACACTCTTCTTCCATCCGTGTCTTGTTTACACTTGTAGTTGTTGTTTTGTTTTTAATCCTTGTGAGCCTGTTTTTCTGACTCGTGCCTTAAATTCGGCCAGCACATAATTCACAACGTTGGGGGTCTAGACAAAGTACATCGAAAGAGCAGAGTGCAGAACAGGTCTTCTCACAGCACCTACCACGAGAGAGAATAGTCAGAGTACAGGCAGTAGGTATTTAAAAGTACAAGTGCTTTTAGCCACTGAACTAGGATGGTGTGAAATGATTACACAACAATGAGAGGAGGTAAGTAGTAAGAAAGACCAATGCAGCAGGCATGACGATTAGAGTTACCTTAGAATGCCGCTGTCACAAGGAAGACAGGTAAAACAATGGTGGCTCAAGTCACAAGAATTTTTTTTCATTCCTTTTTATCTCTTTTCATAATTTCCTTTTTGTTTTAATTCCAAAAACTTTAAAATAATCTATTTCTAATCTATCTATCTATCTATCTATATCTATCTATCTATCTATCTATCTATATATATATATATATATATATATATATATATATACTAGCAAATATATGCACCCTCCGGGTGCAAGTATTTAAGTTTTAATGTAATAAAATATTGTATTAAATTAGAAAGGCTAATGAAACTAAATAAGAATACAGATAAAAAGATTTGAAACAGAGGGAGTATAATAAAAGATTTGAAACAGAGGGAGTATAATAAAAAATGGAACAACTGAAACTTACTCTTCCATCACTCACGTCTTTCATTGTTATTTTTTCTAATTTAAGTATTTAGTTAAAATTGAAAGTAAAGAATAAAATTACAGTTATTTTTTCTTGTTAATGGATTTCATTTAAGATTCATTGAAGAGATTTTTGCTTATATTCATTAAAATAAAACCAAACAGTTAGAAATCAATAATACTAAGCACATATTTATTAAATTCGATTTTTTAATATTAATATGCAAATTAGCCTTTACGTTCACACTGTAAACCGCTATTTTGTTGTATATATAAATATAATTGCATGTTGTCAGTATGTAGACATAGTTAACAGTATTAATAATGTAAGACAATTTTATTAATAATTGAGGTTTAGATAAAAATAAAATCATGGAGTATGTGATGTCAATAACTAAGAGGATTGTGACTTGAGTAGGAATATAGTTTCGGTTACAGACAGAAAAACACACAATCTCCATTATAATAAGATATAAAAGTTTTGTTGAACTGTACAGACATTTTTTGTGGGAGGGGGCACAAGTTGTGAGAAGGGGAGGGGAATAGTGGAAGGAGGAAGGCGGAAAATTATAAGCATAAATAAAAAAAAATCACTACTGCATCGCTCGCTCGAACCACTACCATTCCTACAACCTCCCACTACCAATTGTTATTACCTCCCACTTCCAATTCCTTGCAACCACTCGTTCTCCTTAAAAACGAAACACGAAACCATTCCATCGTTTCCTACCTGATGATGGCAAACTGTATTGCCGAAAGCGCTCGTATCGAAACCTTTGGTGAACTGTTACACCAGTTACACCCTGACACTAAAAAGATGGCCTGAAAATTAGAAAGGATCAACCAAAAACTCGTCCGACAAGAATTGTCTGTACAGTTCAACAAAACTTGTATAAAAGAGAAAATACTGTCAAAATACACTTATTTTAATATATATATATATATATATATATATATGTGTGTGTGTGTGTGTGTGTGTGTATGTGTGTGTGTGTGTGTGTGTATTTGTGCAGCATTCTTTCATTTATACAGGTAGAAATAAACAAAAAACACAACTCCTGTTTAATAATTTATTTTCTGGCCAACTTTTTGATATTTGGGTGGAATTCGTGGATAAATCCACCAAAGTTCAGGTCCCGAGTACTAGGAGATTGCAGTCTTACAGAAAATGAAAATACATACATTGGATTCACCTCAACCACATTGGCACGTCGTATAACCCTCCATTTAACAGATAATAGCTCCATTTCACAACACCTAAAATTACATTCATGCCCCCACTCTAATTACCGAAATATTCTAACGGAAAATACACACATTCTGCACAAAGAAAAAAATAAACAAAAACTCCAAATATTAGAAGCTTTATACATAAAACAATAAAAAAACATCCTTAAACAAAATTAATTTCCAATGCAGTACACACATTTTAAAATGCTTATAACACCTTTCTCATCAATTCTTCTCCTTCCAGCCTCCACATTAATATAATTAAAAAAAAAACTGGAACACATCACCCCTGATGATTGCACTTCGATGTGCCGAAAGTACTCGGGACACGAACTTTGGTGGACTTATCCACGAATTCCATCCAAATATCAAAAAGTTGGCCAGAAAACTCGAAAAGATAAAAAATAAAATTGTTAAACAGATGTGTCTTTTGTTTAATTCTACACACACACACACACACACACACACACACACATATATATATATATATATATATATATATAAAAATAAGTGTATTTTGACAGTATTTTCTCTTTATACAAGTTTTGTTGAACATATATATATATATATATATATATATATATATATATATATATACCAACCCCTCCGGACGAGCAAGTTGTGACACAAGGTTAATTTCTTAAGCGGAGTTTAACAGGTTTGAATTACAAGTTTTCATTCTCCTAGACTGGTTACCCAGCCATGGTTAAAGTATCCAGTCTGCCCCGCTATTTACCCATAGCCGGAGGGAGTGTAGGATTCTTACCTTTTCCAAGGATATTAGCGCCTTGTGAAATGCAAACAGCTTCGTCGCGGAATTGAATTCGGATCGACGAGTCCATTTCTTACGACTATAACCATTACACCACGTGCCCCTCAACCTTCATATATGTGTATCTATCTCAATTTACATATATCCATCATTCTCTCTCTCTCTCTCTCTCTCTCTCTCTCTCTCTCTCTCTCTCTCTCTCTCTCTCTCTCACACACACACACACACAGAGGAACCTTCTTTTCGAATCCAAGAACCTTCTTGTTGTAATTTAGAACATTCTTGTCGTAATCGGGAGCCATCACGGAACTTTGAACCTAACCTTTTATTCAGTCCACGGAAGTGGCCTGTTCTCATTACGCTAACCATAGCTGGGGTTGGGGCGTTAAGCTGTGTTAATTATTATTCTATGTTACTGCTGCCCTTGAGCAGGATTGAACCTAACCCTTTATTTAGTCCCCGGGGGTATCCTGTTCTCATTTCGCTAACCGTAACTGGGATACAGGTGTTAAAATGTGTTAATTATTATTCTCCGTTACTGTCGCCCTTGACCAGGATCGAACCTGCAGCCTAAAGATAACTGTTACTTAGAACTGCATCCACAACGCCTATATCCACTACGCTATGTGTCCAATTTAATAAATTTTTCAAAGGTTCAAAATATTGTTTTATCATAATCATGTCGTATTAACAGCACAGATATCCATGGCAATCTCTCGCCAAACGTCCCTATCATTCTTCCTCTCCGGCAGGTCGTCTTTGCAGAATCCAGCATCCGCGCAGAGTTGGTTAATGTAGGTCTTTGCTGGATGTCCTGCACTGGCGTTCTCATGTGCTGCCTTCCACGGGAGAACGTCGCTTATGAGTTCGTCCTTGCTTCTCCAGCAGTGACCAACATGTCTTTTGTTCGTCTCTCTTGGATTAGTTTGTGCGATAGGCGGCAAGTGGCCGTACAGCTGCTTTCTTATTGGGGTTTTACGGCATGTCAAAACCTATTTGGGTCATTTTATGCCGAAGACGTTTATTTCCTTCTTCATGAATAGTCAATTTTGTTCAAACTCATTAACCACCACTCTTCAATTTGGTTTGATAATTTCTTGGTAAAATAAAAAATAAAAAAAGATTTGGTATATCTGGATTCTATGTATCTATGTATCTATCTATCTGTTGGCGTTCTGGTGATCCTTACGTGGAACTTGACGTCTTTGTCTATGGGGAGCGTCTTCAAGTTGTCCAGGAGTTTGTCTACCTTGGTGGTTCTTTATCTAGTGAATGTTCTCTTGATGCGGAAATCAAAGAGAGAATAAGCAGGGCATCTGGGTCCTTTGGTAAGCTAGAAGACAGAGTCTGGTCCGATGAGGATCTAACTCTTTCAACTAAAGTGTCTGTGTATCAAGCATGTGTGTTGTCATCCTTGCTCTCTGCTTCTGAAACTTGGACGTTGTATCAATCTCACATGAGGCAGCTTGAAAGATTCCATCAGCACTGTCTTAGACATATCCTTGGTCTAAATTGGGAAAGCCATGTTCCAGATACGGCTGTCTTGACCAAAGCCAAAACAACTAGCATTGCTGCAATTGTGATGAGGAATCAGATACGTTGGGCGGGTCATCTTGTTCGGTTTGATGGCTCTAGACTACAAAAACAGCTTTTTCAGGGTAAACCTCTTTTTGACCTCTGTGACAGGGCCTGTATGTCGAGGATTTCATATGTGTGACAGGTTACATAAACACAAGCTGGGCCATCTGCGTGCTCACAACTGCTCACAACTGAACTACTTGTAGAAATGGCCTTATTCTGTGAAGAAGCAGGAATCACCATGTATGTATGTGTGTGTGTGTGTGTATGGTCTGAAGTGGGAAAGCCATGTTCCAGATACAGCTGTCTTGACCAAAGCCAAAACAACTAGCATTGCTGCAATTGTGATGAGGAATCAGATACGTTGGGCGGGTCATCTTGTTCGGTTTGATGGCTCTAGACTACAAAAACAGCTTTTTCAGGGTAAACCTCTTTTTGACCTCTGTGGCAGGGCCTGTATGTCGAGGATTTCATATGTGTGACAGGTTACATAAACACAAGCTGGGCCATCTGCGTGCTCACAACTGCTCACAACTGAACTACTTGTAGAAATGGCCTTATTCTGTGAAGAAGCAGGAATCACCATGTATGTATGTGTGTGTGTGTGTGTATGGTCTGAAGTGGGAAAGCCATGTTCCAGATACAGCTGTCTTGACCAAAGCCAAAACAACTAGCATTGCTGCAATTGTGATGAGGAATCAGATACGTTGGGCGGGTCATCTTGTTCGGTTTGATGGCTCTAGACTACAAAAACAGCTTTTTCAGGGTAAACCTCTTTTTGACCTCTGTGGCAGGGCCTGTATGTCGAGGATTTCATATGTGTGACAGGTTACATAAACACAAGCTGGGCCATCTGCGTGCTCACAACTGCTGAACTACTTGTAGAAATGACCTTATTCTGTGAAGAAGCAGGAATCACCATGTATGTATGTGTGTGTGTGTGTATGGTCTGAAGTGGGAAAGCCATGTTCCAGATACAGCTGTCTTGACCAAAGCCAAAACAACTAGCATTGCTGCAATTGTGATGAGGAATCAGATGCGTTGGGCGGGTCATCTTGTTCGGTTTGATGGCTCTAGACTACTGTTGTACCGGCCGTTCCTACAGTGGAGAACATGCACCGGTTCTCACTATAAATAGTGAGACACCGAGTGGAAAGGGAGCACTGTTCCCGTTAACGACAAGCTAGTCGTACATGTACCATTAATTGTAAATACACTTGTCTTATTTTACCCCATCTCGACTTGACTTCTTTTTACTGTTGGGACTAACATCACAACTACAAAAACATCTTTTTATTGTGAGCTACTTTTTTGGCAAAAGACCACAACACAAGCCCCCCCCTCCAAAAAAAAACAGTTTTATGATAGTGTGAAGGAGTGTCTAGTGTGTTTTGGTTTTCCCGTCGATAATTAGGAGTCCCTGACATTTGATTGTGGGCAATGGAGGGCTGCGATATCCAGGGGTGCAGAACTGTTTGAAGCTGCAAGGGTGGACCGGGAAAAACTCAGGAGAGCGTGCGAAAACGTGAAACTCTGCCGGCCAATTCCGGTGATGTGTGGATCTGTGAGGAGTGTGACCGGGCCCTTTTGTCAAAGGCGGGCTTGGTCAATCACATGAAATCACATAAGAGCTACCCGACTACATGATCCCCAACATGAGGACAATGATGAGTATACAACACCTGTCGACGCAGTCAACACCGATCGTTATATGTGCCAGATATGTTCTAGGATATGCAGGAATTTGGCGGGATTAAAGAGCCATGAACGAGCTCACAAACAGACAATGGATGAAGGAGTGTCAGTCGCCTGACAAGACGTTGCGATCAATATCTATCTATCTATCTATGTAACCAGTCTCTATTTATCGAAGTCTTTTGCTATCTATGAATCTATCCTAGTCTATCCCAATCTATCTATCTATATATCTCAGTCTCTATCTATGTAACCAGTCTCTATTTATCGAAGTCTTTAGGTATCTATGAATCTATCGCAGTCTATCCCAGTTTATTTATCTATCTATCTATCTATCTATTTCAGTCTCTGTTTGTCGCTGTCTCTGTCTCTCTGTTCTTTATTTTGCCCAATTTTATTCATTGCAGATGGCTGCCCAAAAATTGCACCAAAGATTCCGTCGGTTCCGCCAACAAACTGGCAGGAGCTACATTACACGTTAAAGACATGTCCGGTCTTTTTTACGTGATGGGTTGTAGCGCTCTTATCGCCACGGTGTTTGAATTAGTGCGACAAATACGATTGTTTATGGAAAGGAAATTCAAAGTAAGTTTGTTTCGGTATTTATCGGAATTTTTTTTAGATGATTCTTGAGAATTTGGATTATTCGGACTGATGTCCTTTATCAGAAATAAATGCGTAAGGAATAAAAACAAGACAAATATTATCTGCGTTATTCGGACTATTGTCCTCATCTTTATTGTTATCTACACTATTTCTCTGAATGTTTGAGATGAGGCTTGATAATTACTATTATCTGCGTTATTCGGACTATTGTCCTCATCTTTATTGTTATCTACATTATTTCTCTGAATGTTTGAGATGAGGCTTGATAATTACTATTATCTGCGTTATTCGGACTATTGTCCTCATCTTTATTGTTATCTACATTATTTCTCTGAATGTTTGAGATGAGGCTTGATAATTACTATTATCTGTGTTATTCGGACTATTGTCCTCATCTTTATTGTTATCTTATTTCTTATTTCTCTGAATGTTTGAGATGAGGCTTGATGATTACTATTATCTGCGTTATTCGGACTATTGTCCTCATCTTTATTGTTATCTGTACAACGTTTAGTTCGATATGCCCCCTGGCCTTCTTCGGGTATTTCTTGTCGGACTCGGGAAACTTCTCGGACATGGGAACCTTCTTTTCAAACTCGGGAACTTTCTTGTCGTAATCGGTAGCCATCGCGGAAATTTGAACTTAACCCTTTATTCAGTTCACGGGGGTATTCTGTCCAATTGGACACATAGCGTAGTGGATAAAGGAGTTAGGTTAAGACAAGTCCGAGATGGTTCCCAAGTCCGAGAAGGCTTCTTAGTTCTTTTAAAGTCATAATAACTAACAAGACTTGTATTACTTTGATCAAAGCTTTTGTTTCCTAAGGACTTCTTTTCATTCTCCGCGCGGATTGAGTTTAGCCTCGCAGTCACACGTCTGTACTGCGTCACATCTTGGCTGAAACTCCTTAACTGTCAAATCATGTGACGTGCGAGATTTCCGACTTTTACCAACGGTCTGGTGTTTTCCCACGGAAACTTACCGTCTACGTGCTGATTTGAAAGTCCTGTTCTATAGGTGCTTGTCAATAATCTATGCTACTGTGACGTTGGTTTAAAGTTCAACATACTTTGGATACAAATAACTCCGACGAAGGTTAATAGACAAACATTTAATACATACAGCACATGGATAACAGTTGATACACGTACATAGTGAAAGAGTACATATAAAAAGAGGTACACAAATAAAGATAGACACATTCATGAATGATACAAATATGACATAAAAGAGTACAGACATGAGACTAGCGATAGTCCATGCTGTAAAGAACTTACAGTAATGTAAGGGGGGCGGAGCCCCACGAGAGTGTTTAGATAGAATCTACCCCATGTGGCTCGTAGTTGCTGAAACTATAAAGAGCGAAAGTATTTGAAACCGGCGCTTAAATACTGGTGCCCTAGCGGGCATCATCAAACTAAAAGGGGCAGACAACTCCACCAGGCGAATACAAACTAACGCTACACTACCACATATGATTATGCAACATATTTATCAGATAATAAAAAAAAATCTTTTTTTTAACACTTCAAAATTCTCTGTATTTTGTCCATTTTAACTTCAAAAAAGTATTTGGTAATTTGCTTGAAGCATTGTTAAGTATGTTATTATATATTAATAAATAATACACCCGGCGGTTGATCTCATATCAGAACATATCACCTCTCAAAACTTCTACTGTCACAATTTAACTGCAGCAGATATACACCAGCTACTATCCATTATAGTAGACAATACTTACTTCACGTATAATGGACATACATAAAAACAAATGTCAGGATTACCCATGGGATCCAGTATCTCAGCCATACTGGCCATTTCATACATGGATAAATTAGAACAACGAGCACTAACCATCTGCACATCATGCATTTTCTTCACCAGGTATATTGACGATATACTTATGTTGACAACATCCAAGGAAGAAACCAATGACATAGCCGAGAGATTCCATAGTATAGATAACCACATTCAATTCCAAATAGAACATCCAGATAACACTAGTTCCCTAGCACTCCTAGACTTTAGGATAAAAATATCACCTGCAGGCAAAATTTACACTAGCTTCTATAAAAAAAACACCACTAAGGATCTCTTTGTACACTTCAAGTCAGCACTTCCACTCAGTTCCAAGAGAAGTTACATTAGAAATGAAATTGATAGAATACACAATAGATGTAGTGAAGAGACAGACAAAATAACACACACAGCACAATTTATGAACACCCTAAAAAACAATGGCTACCCAACTTCATTCATACGCCATTTAAATAATAGAAAAACACGGACACTACACACACACTCTAACACCTGTTTCCTGAAACTACCACATTTCAGCGAAACAGTCACAAAAGAAATACGCAAGGCTATTCATAAAGAGGGACTAGATATCCAACTAGCACACTCTGGACCCTCACTACGCCAGCATCTAACAAAAAAAACATAGGAATGATATTACAGCATGCACTCTAGCCAACTGCCCAATAAAAGACCCTAACATATGTCACAAAACCTATACAGTTTACCGTTTAACTTGCTCCAAATGCCTTAATTTCTATATAGGAAGTACAATTAGACCCCTTCACATTAGAATCAAAGAACATATCCACACACGTGCATCCTCATTCCATAAACATTTAATCAAATACAAAAATAAAGACAATAGTTTTTCCGTTGTTAAGATAGAGACAATAATACGCAACATTGGTAATCTCAGAATTAGAGAAAGTTTATTAATAGCCAAATTAGGTCCTAGTATAAACAATAGATTAGAGCTAAACACTGAATACATAATTAATTAAAATACACTTTCCTCATAGTATATAGTACATAGTATGTACATTTTACTATATATACATATATCAAATGAATAATACATAAATACATAAATAGATGAAAATAATAAAATTGAAATTGAATGAACGGCTAAATGACTATTACGGCTTTCCGCGTGGCGTTTTTAAAAAAAAAGAACACCACGAGACGCGTGTTTATAACATGAAAAAAAAAATAACGACATAAAAAAAAAAAACGCGTCCATTTCTGGAATTCGTCTCTGAAGATAAAGTTTACTTTGAAATCGATAAGACAAAAATAACATTTTTTTGTTTTTATTTTTTATGTGCATTGTAATTGCTTTCAAATTATTAATATTCAAATATCAAACATTTTATTCGTTATTCTTTGTATGCTTAAAGATTTTATAATTTTCTATTATCATTGTTTTATTTTATATCTAAAATAATAAGAAATAGAATACAATGTGTACATGAACAAATTCCTGGCCGAAACATGTGTTGGTAATTCAAATTAAATCAATTTTATCTATTTCTTTCATTTTATTTATTTATCCTTTCAACACACACACACACACACACACACACACACACACATACACACACACACATATATATATATATATTGTGTATTTATAAAGATGAGATGGCTTACCGGTGAATATGGTCACGATCGTTGAAGGTGCACAAAATCCAGGGGTTAAGTCAATGATATAACAAATACAAAGTGCTTAATACAAAGTAGAGTAAATTTATTAAAGAAATGGATACAATAGAAACCTACTCAAGTTTCACCATAAGGATCTTCAGGGTTAAATCCACTGAATTAATCGAGGAACCAATTAACTGCAGCCGATTACACGTGTGTTCATTGAATAAAAAAATAAACAAGCGTCTCCTCATAACGTAACATCTTATTCAATGAACACACGTGTAATCGGCTGCAGTTAATCGGTTCCTCGATTAGTTCAGTGGATTTAACCCTGAAGACCCTTATGTTGAAACTCGAGTAGGTTTATATTGTATACATTTTTTTAATATATATATAAAGAAAATTTGTAAAAAACAAGTGTTCCGAAAATGGGATGAATTTAATTATCGATGTTTAAAACATTTCGGTTACATTGAACCTTCATCAGGGTGTCTCTTGGGGGGAAGAAAATGATGGATATTTTTATATGTGACAGGAGATGAAAATCTTTTTAGTTATGTAACTGTTACATAACTAAAAAGATTTTCATCTCCTGTCACATATAAAAATATCCATCATTTTCTTCACCCCAAGAGACATCCTGATGAAGGTTCAATGTAACCGAAATGTTTTATATATATATTAAATTTTTACTTGAAGGCACCTACAACGCATGCATCGCATAAAATTCGATACTTTTTCTTATAGAAAATGAACTTGACAAGTGTAATCCCAGTAAAGGATGGCTCGATGTGTAGAATACCGTACAGACTGTTTCGACTTTATTAAGTCTCATCAGCGATATATACTAACGATTTCCCTCCGACAGAAAAAGTATCGAATTTTATGCGATGCATGCGTTGTAGGTGCCTTCAAGTAAAAATTTAATATATACTTTATTCTGCAACGTTTCTAAATAAACAAACATCCAAAAATCTTATTCACTTCGCCGAAGGGCATTCGGTCTGTTTGTTGTTATTATTCTCTCAATAACGCCCCCTTACCTATTATGGTAGAGGCGTGTAGTATCGCTTGACAGGCTTAATTTCGCTAGGATGGTCAGCTGTGTACTGTGGCCGAGGCGATAAAAGTGTTTCACTAGTGTTTCACTGTGTCTGCTGAAGTCCCGGTTTCGATTTCTGTCGGAGGGAAATCGTTAGTATATACCGCTGATGAGACTTAATAAAGTCGAAACAGTCTGTACGGTATTCTACACATCGAGCCATCCTTTACTGGGATTACACTTGTCAAGTTCATTTTCTATAAGAAAAAGTATCGAATTTTATGCGATGCATGCGTTGTAGGTGCCTTCAAGTAAAAATTTAATATATACTTTATTCTGCAACGTTTCTAAATAAACAAACATCCAAAAATCTTATATATATATATATATATATATATATATATATGAAGAAAAATATAATATACACAAGATGTTAAGATCGAAGGAAATTTTTAATCGTCGATGCTTAAGCAGGGTTCACACTCGTCCTGGAAACCCTTGAAAACCTGGAGAAAAAAAATGTTGTTTTCCAATACTGGAAAACCTTGAAACGATGGGGGTATTTTTTCAAAATCCTGGAAAATTTTCGTTTTTTTGTCCTGGAAAAATTGAATTATCTGAGACAAAATTAATGTTATTGTTACCGTTAACAAATATAACTAGTAAAATAACAAGGACGCTTTTTTTATTTTTTGTTTTGTTTTTTGCTCAATGAACCTACCCAACATTTCCCAAACTGGTCATAAATATTCATTAAACAGTAAAAATGCTTCTGATTGGCTATTTTGAAGTTTCGCTTTCATCATGTAGCAATATTTTGATTTATTTTTATACGACACTGAATAAGACAAGAATTTGTCATCAGACTAAAGATAATAAGGTATTCGTTAAAGAAAGGTTAAAAAATAAATTACGTTTTACAAAACTCCCCCTCTACCTCGTAAAATTTAGAACATTTAAAAAGAATTTTCTGTACTTGTATAGAATAGCACACACGCAAAATTTTGACTGAAAATGAACAATTTAAAAAAGAAATACATTTAAGAATTAAATAAAATTAATGTTCATTGAAAAAAGTTTGTTAAATATTTTTGGAAACACTGGAAAGTAAAAAAAAATTCCTAAGACAAAAGTTGATAACCATTTTAGTCTCAGTAGTTTGTCGAATGTGGGGGTTGGGATCAAGTGACTGTCAACAATGGCAGTGTTACTGTCTTTAGTCATGTTGACGGGGTGGGGTTGGGGAACACACCTTCCTAGCAAGTCTTCAAGCAAGCGGTGCTTGGACAAAATATTCAAGGACATCAAAAGTCAATTTCAACTCTGTTAAAGTAAGTGTTCTTTTTACGGTGATAATAACCCAGGTAAAAAAGAACAATTTTCTCGTATATTCCTACCATAAAATAAACTGAACCCTCATTTTATATTCTTTATTTATTTTAATATTCACTTCAATGTGTATATTCTAAATGTTTTTATTTTGTGAGAATGGTTAGTTTTAAAGTGGGGGTTCATTTTTACACTTCAACTTTTTACTCGTAAATTCCTACCATAAAATGCCCAAGCCTAATTTTATGGTAGGAATTTACGAGTAAAAAGTTGAAGTTTACTCTTTGTTGTTATTTCTTTTTTTTTTTTTTGGCTTTGGTACTCTAAATAAAAACATCAG
>CM042175.1:53099699-53109699 GCA_023376005.1 Doryteuthis pealeii | reverse complement strand
AAGTTGAGGACAATAGTCCGAATAACGCAGATAATACTAATCATCAAGCCTCATCTCAAACATTCAGAGAAATAATGTATTGATTATTTTTATTTTCGAAACTCGGTCGTATTTATTTAAAAATACGTGACAGTTGTTTTGAATTAAAATAAAATGGGAATACCCACCCCCAAGATATATTTAAAAGAAGGGTTAAAATATTTGCATTTACCTGTCGATTAAAAAAAACCTGGTAGGAGGGTGCTGTAAAATATCGCTTTCTTATCGCATTAACTTGTTGATTCAAAGCACTAAAAAAAATTATTAGTCGATAAAAACGCCTTCAAACCGCAATTTTTAAAAAAGAGCGGTGGGGGGGGGGGCGGAAGTGTAAAAATATTTACATTTATTTTTTGAGAAAAGACTTGGGGGTGGGTAAAATATCGCTTTCATATCGTATTAACTTGTCGCGAAAAAACGGCTTCAAACAGATTAGTGGTTCATAACTAGCAGGGTTTACTTTTTCTGCAGGCACCACTTAGCGTTTTTTAGGGCAGGAGACCAGGACGCACAAATGCAATATGCACCAATAAATATGTGTTAAGTCTAGGTACCACCAATTTTCCCTGTGAAATTTACCCCCCTCTTATACTTATACAATGAAACTTGCATAAAGGTTAATATCATCTTGACAATTTTTCATCCATTTGAAAGAAGAAACATTAAAAAACTCATGATGATTTAAAAAAAAAAAAATCAGCTTACGGAAATAATGAAAATAATAAACGAAAAACAAGGTTTAAGTTTTTGTACTGTTAAATAAATTAAAATTTAACGTTGCCAAAAACAAGTTATGACTAGAGGATTTAAAAAAATTTTTTGAAAAATTTTCACGAAAATTTCCATAATTATTTACCTTTTGATGAGAATATATCTAAAATAGTTTTTCCTAAAATATATTAGGGTAAATATTTTTTACGAGGTCTAGCCCCACTTCCATTTTATTTTATGAAATATGAAAAAGTGAACCGACAAAAAACGAACTTACTTTTTTTCTGTAAAGATAAGCGTCTGAATAATTATATCAGAATATTTTTATAAGTTTCAATGTGAGAGCTTTTTAGTAAAAGAACCATGAATACAGAATTCTGCTAAAAAATATCAATAAAGAAAACTGACCCTGTTGTAAAAAAACCGGACTGTTTTACTTATTTTTCAAGATAACGGTGAGTAATTTTTCCCCAATCGGATAATTTAATCTTTGAATTAACTGTTTTTCTTTGTAGCAACTCTTTATGTTCGTTATTTCTTTTTTTGCAAGATTTAAAAAAAAAGTTAAAAAGCATTTACATTTTGTCTTTCAATATTGCCTAAACTAATCACGTGACGTATTTTGGTGGTACATAGTAAAGTCATATTCAAATATACATAAATTTAGTCCCTTTACGTGCATGTAAGTATATTTACAGAGATGTATGTAAATATAATTACTCTGGTGTACGTTAAGGGAAAGTAATGATGAATAGACTCTAATTGAACAACAGGTTTCTTTGAAACAAATATTGGAACTCTTCAGTGTTGAAAAGCAATTATTTGCACTTGTTTTTCAATTGGGTCTCGTCTTGAATTTGATGGGAGAACATAAGTGGAACGTGTATTAAAAAAAAGAAAAAGAAAAGAAAAAAATGTAGTGAATAAGAACAAAGATAGATAGATAGATAGATAGATAGATAGAGAGAGGGAGAGAGAGAGAGAGAGAGAGAGAGAGAGAGAGAGAGAGAGAGAGGTTAATATAGAGAGGAAGTGAGAATTAACAGATACAATATGGAGAAAAGTGTGAGAGATATAGTGAAAGAAAGAGAGGAATATATATATATATATATATATATATATATATATATATATATATATAGAGAGAGAGAGAGAGAGAGAGAGAGAGAGATAGACAGAGAGAGGGAGAGAGAGAGAGAGGGGGTGATATAGAGAGGAAGTGAGAATTAAGAGATACAATATGGGTGGAAGTGAGAGACATATAGTGGAAGAAAGAGAGAAGTTTTATATATATATATATATATATATATATTATATATATATATATATATATATATAGAGAGAGAGAGAGAGAGAGAGAGAGAGAGAGACGATGAAAGAACACCGGAATATTTTGGAGAGACAAACAATGATACGAGGGTAAAAAGAGAAGAAAAATGATTTTGAAGAGAGAGAGAGAGAGAGAGAGAGAGAGAGAGAGAGAGAGAGAGAGAGAGAGAGAGAGAGAGAGAGAGAGAGAGACCCCTACCTGGTCCATAGATGGAATCCTAATAGGTATTACCACTCTAAGTCAGAGTGGACCTGGGAGTAATGTCAATGAAGGGGTACTCCAAACTCCCCAGATCTCCAGAACTGGAACCTCACACAATTAATGAATAAGACACTACGAACTATTTTATTTACCTAAGAGGAGCCTGTAAATTTTGATTTTTTTTCCAGACTATTGTCCTCATCTTTATTGTGGTATGTCAAATCTCAACATTTCACCCGTTGTATCCATTGGAATTTCCTGTGTGTCCGAGACTAATAAATGGGAAATCATTTTGAATAGTTTGGGACATTGCTCTACTTAGATACACAGGAAACACCCGAGGAAGGTTGGAGGATACAACGGCCGAAAAGTTGTCATTTTAGATACCACAATAATGATGAGGAAAATCATCTGAAAAATCAAAATCGTACATATCAAGCCTCATGTAAAAATTCAACTATTCTACCTCCATATATATATATATATATATATATATATATATATATATATATATACCAACCCCTCCGCACGAGCAGGATGCGACACAAGGTCAATTTCTTAAGTGGAGTTTAACAGGTTTGAATTCAGAGTTTTCCTTCTCATAGACTGGTTACCTAGCCATGGTTAAAGAGTCCAGTCTGTCCTGCTATTTACTCATAGCTGGAGGGAGAATTGGATTCATACCTTTCCCAAGGGTATTAGCGCTATGTGAAATGCTAACAGCTTCGTCCAGGAATTGAACTCGCGTTGACGAGTCCATTTCCTACGACTCTAACCATTAGACCACGCGCCTCCATAGATGGTTAAAAAGTACGTCGGACGGGGCTCTGCAACTTTGATTTGACAACCAGATGAGAAGGAAACCTCTGAATTCAAACCTGTTAAACTCCGCTTAAAAATTGACCATCTGCCACATCGTGCGAAGGAGTCGGTAAATATATACACGTTGGATTATTTTGTGGATATAAGCCGTGCTGCAATACACCACTTAAATTAATAGACTAAGCGAGTTCACGTGGTATTATCTTGTGGGTATAAGATGTACGCCAAATCCCCACTCATATTTATGGACTTTCTCAACATCAGCAGCATGCATTTCCGGTAGAAATTGGCCAATGAAAAACAGTATAGAACGCATTTAAGGTCGTTGGTATTTGTCCTGCAATCAATTGCAAATTGAACTTTCTACTACAAGGAGTATCTGCTGATATCGCACTCTTTTCTACCCAGAATTTCAAGGAATACTACAGAGCTTCTGCCACAACGAGTAACCACTGATATCACACTCTTTTCTACCCAGAATTTCAAAGAATACTACAGACCTTCTGCCACAATGAACAATGAGTACCACACACTTTTCTACCTAGGATTTCAAGGAATACTACAGTTAATTAACACTAAGTCTGGTCTCCTCGCCGAGATTTGGTGATCCCTCTGTATCTCAAAGTCCCAGAGAATCTTTTCCGTCTCATTATCCTGGACAGATTCAGGTTTGTGCATATACCATTTAGTTGTACGGTGAAAATTGAATTTCTTGCACAATTACCAGTGGATCACCTTTCCTACCCGGTTGTACTTAACCTTGTACTCTCTTTGTGCTAGTTTGCTGCATTCGCTTATTATAGGATTAACCGTTTCGGTTTTTTCTCAACTCATTCTACACATTATTATTATTATTATTATTATTATTATTATTATTATTATTATTATTAGTTTTTAACACCTGCCGTAGCTGGTGGTTCACTGGAGGTTGAGTGACAGCAAGTCTCCTCAGGTCTCCAGGACTCTTCTGAGTATTCTAGCCGATTCCACCAGTGCTGTAGTTTGGATGATGTCGGTTCTTATGAGTTCCAGTTCACCCAAATTCTTTTCCAGGGCTTTCGGGATCGTTCCAAGAGCCCCAATTACGCTTAGTACTACCTTCACCTTCATGTTCCACAGTTTCCTCAGTTCTCTGGCAAGGTGTAAGTATTTGTCAATCTTTTCGCTTTCTTTCATTCTCACTCGGTGGTCGACCGGGACGGCAAAATCCACGAGTATCCATTGATACCATACTCTTTTCTAACTCAAATACAGATTTGGTTTTACCAATAGAGGAACTAAATGCCTAAAAGGTCGACCATAAAATTTAACAATCTATAAAAAGAGTCAAGAGTGAAAAAGGTATGAGCAGCCCTGGCCGAGTAGACTGAAATCCCGTGGTAAAGATGACATAAGTAATTTCACCAGGGTGGCCTAAAGTTGGTATCAACCAGATAGCGAGAGAGTCTATTCCCTTTTCACTAATGCTAGACAAATGAGATTGTTTTTGGGTCCGTACCTACCACCAGCTCCTTACTTTACAACAGAGATCCCTGTGCTACTCATACGTTGAGTTGGCGAGGACCGGTATCGAAACAGGAACCTTGTGGTTCCGAGGCGGACGCTCTATCCATTGAGCTAGATCGACCGTATCGGCAAATAGAAAACTATCAGCTCTTGCTTTGTTAAACCAGCTGAACTTCATAAAAAGCCCCTCGCCCCCAGGGATTCTTTAAATTCGTGGATGAATTGAAAAGTGGGGGGAGAGGAAGTTTCCGACTGCCGAGCCGGGCAGAACTTGCACGCAACAATGGTTACAGTCACAAGGCGGGCCATATCATACTCCATTTGTTCAGTTTATACGTTTAACTTTTGTTTAACCCCTTCTTTTCCCACCCCAGGGCCTTATATAACCTTACCCCACTTGGATGTCACGTTAGTGTCATGGCATGTGACTGCGGACTGTTTCGGTGGGTGGCGTCAGGAATTTGGGTGTAGCAGATTGGGGGAGGTGGTGACACGAGACAGTTTCACACTTCGTTGAAAATGTAATGTTTTTACTAAGATTTGGAAGATGATCTATTTAATTTATGTTGGGAAATAATAATTTGGGATGTTTGGCGGTGGGGAGGGTCAGGGTTGGTTTACGATATACGATACACACAGTAATTGAATTATCAAAGATTTTCTTACACAATATATATATATATATATATATATATATATATAGCGGTCTCTACGTAGCCGGCACATAACGGGCGTCATGGACACATTTCCTACACTTAAGACAGACCATATATGTGACCTGTGTGGCAATATATAAATATATATGAGAAGAAAATATTTTAAAAATATAACAAACACAGGATGTTATGATCAGGGGAAACAATTTTTTTGTGTCAATACTTAAGCATTTCGGTATATTGTACCATCTTCAGGACACTGTTAAGTAATGTTTATGTGAGGGACAAAATGAAAGATATTAAGCGTACAGTGAATGTGTGAATATGATGTTATTAACCGTTAATTTTTATATGCGCGTTTGTTTACAAAAACCAATGACGTGATCAATGTATGTGCAAAAATGGAAGGTGAAGATCACATGATGGCGTATGCATGAACGTGAATAGGCGGAGAACGAAAAGTTAACAAAGATATGACGTATTTCATATGGAATATTAATGTTAGAAAAATAAGAAGATTAAAATAATATATATAATACATATAATCCATATATACGCATATCCACATATAATCATACATAGACACACATATATATATATATATATATATATTATATATATACATATATATACATATACATATACATACACACATATACACATACATATACATACGTGTATACATATACATACATATACATACGTATACACACACGTACATATATATATATCCATACAAAATGTATACATGCATGCATAGACGTATGTTATATATATAATGTAATATTGTAAAAATTGAAAAAACATAAGTTTCATTAACGAAAGATGTTTAATAAGACTACGTTGTAATGTTTCGGTCTGTTTTAACAAAACTTCAACCGGGCTTTCGTGGTTTAAGGAAAAAATAAATTATTAATGAAAGCAAAAAGTTTGCCAGCCTCTGCTATTGGTGTGTGGCTGTTTTTGTTGATCTTCAAATGTGAGAAAGAAAAAAAAAAGATACTTAAAAATGCAGACTAATGTCGGCGTTTAATCTTAAACTACGTGACATAATATTCCCCGAAAATTCTTGGAAACTAATTTTAATGAATGGACAGTTTATTTTTTCCTTAAACCAACGAAAGCCCTAATGATGGTTTGTTAAAACAGACCGAAACACTACAACATAGGCTTATTTAAGCACTCGAAAGGATTAATGCTAAATTTCGTCTAGACCTATTGATTTATATATAGCAACTAAGTCAGTCGCTGGCTCCCGGTTCAGAAAGTATGGGAGCTAATATTAATAAAACAATTTGAAGGTAATGGATTCTGATTAGAACGTAATATGGAAAACTAAAACAACACACACACACACACACACACACACACACACACACACACACACACACACACACACACACATGTATATGTATATGCATATGTGGAGAAAGGTAGACAAACACGAGATGTTGTACAAGATGGACGTTTATTGTAGATAGTAATGTCGACGTTATAATGTTTCGGTCTGTTAGACCTTTTTCAGGACGTTGGATTGAGTTCTTGCTTCAACGGTGGACATTATCATACTGGTGAGTTAGAAGGTCGTGAATAGAGGAGGGGTGCTCAATTGCTGGTGATAGTTAGAATGTTTAAGTTGTTTTTTCTCCTCTGATGAGGTGTGTAGCTAGTAAGGTTCTGTTAATGATGCCTCACGTGTTTAGTGTTGAAAGAGGTCGTCGGTGGGTCATCTGCGCTGGGATTGTTGGAGATATAGTAAGTCATGTACAAATTGTAAATGATAGTAGGATTTGTTATAAGTGTGTGTGTGTGTGTATATATATATTTAATATATATATATTTTATTATTATTATTATTATTATTATTATTTATTCCTTTTGAGTTTTCACATCAGTGTTAGCTGATGGTCTTTCACTGGAGTCTGAGTGACAGCAAGTCTCCTCAGGTCTCCAGGACTCTTCTGAGTATTCTGACAGATTGCAGCAGTGCAGTGTTCTGAATGGTTTCAATCCTTCCTCTGATATCCAAACTTTCCAAGCCCTTTTCCAATCTTTTGGGACTGTTCCAAGTGCACCAACCACAATTGGTATCACTTTCACTTTCATATTCCATAACTTTTTCAGTTCTCTGGCAAGGTCCAGATATTTGTCTATTTTTTCATTTTCCTTTAACTTCACCCTGTGATCTGCTGGCACTGCAAAATCTACCAGTTGACAAGTTCTTTCTTTTTTGTTTATCAACACTAGGTCTGGTCTTCTTGCTGGGATAAGGTGATCCGTTTTTATTTCAAAGTCCCAGAGAATTTTGTGCGTTTTGTTCTCAAGAACAGATTCTGGTTTATGCATATACCATTTTGTTGTGTGGTCAAAATTTAATTTTTTATTTTTTATTATTATTATTATTATTATTATTATTATTATTATTATTATTCTGAGTATCGTTTTGCTGTCTTTTTAGTCTATAGCTGTTTGTGATGGCTTTTCCTAGGTGTGAGGAAATATTAAGGAAGCCGGATCTACAATTAACATTTGGTGTGTTGCTTAATGGCACTGGCTTCGAATATTTGTCTTAATCTTTTGTTGTGGATGTAAGACAGGGAAGCGGAAGTAGGATGTGTGTGTGTGTGTGTTTGTGTGTGTGTGTGTGTATTAATATTAATTTTTTTTTGCTAAGTATCATCTTGCTTAAGTTGGTAGTGCGAGTTCTATTTTTAAAATTTTCTGATGTGTATGTAGCTAGTAGGTTCTGTTAATGATGCCAGGTGTTAGGTGTTGGTGTTTCGTCGGTGGGTCATAGGGAGATATAGTAAGTCATATAAAAATGGTAAATTGTAGTAGGATTTGTTATAAGTGGGTGTGTATGTTATTATTATTATTTTATTTATTTTATTTTTTTGCTAAGTATCGTATATGTATATGTATATGTATTTTATAAATTTTTTGCTGAGTATCGTATGTATATATTATTATACGCATTTAAAAAAAAAAAAAAGTTCGCAAAATGGATTATGTCTTTTAAAGCTTTTTTTTATTATTATTTTATATTAGCGACACGTGTTTCAGATCTTCTGAAATACACTACCACTACTACTACTACTACTACTAGTAGTAGTAGTAGTTGTAGTGTTATTGTAGACATTTTAATTTTTTCTTAACGTTCTGGACACTGTCCCCCCTTCCCAGTTAATTGAGAAAAAAAAAGTTTTCTTTGTAATACTTTATCTTTTAAATAAAACATGTATTTCTCTTTCCTTTTTTTTTCCCCCCCCTCTTTTGTTAATCTCTTGTTGTTGTTGCTGTCTTTGTTTTTTTTTCTTGTTTTCATTTATCTTTTTTTTTCTTTTTTAAAAAAAATCTTTCATTTCATTCTCTTCCTCCATGATTGATCACCGAACGCCACGAAACCATCGTTTTTTTTTATTTCCACGGTCACATGACCCAGTCACGTGACGCGAGGAGACGTGATGAGGCGCGAAATACACACACACACACACACACAAATACAACAACACAAAAACAAACAAAACAAAAACAAAAAAAAAATGATGAACGGACCGTTTGGCCAGCCCGCCGAGGCTAAACGAAGACATTTTTCTTTCCATTAATTTATTTTAATATTTGTTTTTAAATTTAAATTTTTTAATTTATTCATTTATTTATCTTTTTACCACGATCCACCACCCACGGACAAATCTTACGTGCCTTGCCAACAGAAATATTCTTTTCGTCTCCCGGTCGTCTATTTCGCCGGGCAGCAGGTATGCCGAAACGTGCGGGGAAGTGGCTGATAGCAAAGACCTCAGTGTCAGCGCGGGAGGGAGAACGTGTCTTCAGTAGATTCCAATACCTCCCCACCTTTTTGAATTCTTTCCAGACCTGTCTACTTCCTAAGACGTCGTCATTACTTATCCAATTCCATCGCGACAGTCACTGCACACACACACACACACACACACACACACACCACACACACACACACACACACACATATATATATATATATATATATATATATATATATATGATAAAATAGAATGTAATGAATTATGTGCTGTAATATGTTTTATTATTTACAGTCACTGAACACACACAGACGCACAGATACACATACGCATCACACACACACACACACACACACGCAGAGAGAGAGAGAGAGAGAGAGAGAGGAAGAGAGAGAAGAAGAGAGAGAGAGAGAGAGAGAGAAGAGACACACACACACACACACATATATACCAATAATTGTATAATGATCAAATAGAATGGAATGAATTATGCACTATTAGTTAACATGAGGCATAATATGCCGAAATGTATATACAGAGATCGACTTTTTCTCGATTTGTTTACGCCTTACATTTGAACAGATATATTCGCCTAATTCATTTATTATCAACTAATTAATTTTCAAATTAGGTATGACTTCAATTAAGCACACGCACACACACACACACACACACACACACATATATATATACACACACACGCGCGTGCGCACATACACCCACCCACCACACACATATATATAATATTTGTGAATAAAAAGGCTTTTAAATACCATGGGTATCGTGTTTATGGACCATTAATAAATATTGTGTGTTTACAATAATTAAACATTGAGCTCTCATACGGAACCTGAACTCTACAACAAACTACTGGTAGAAATAAGGCCCAACCTATAATACCTTGTACCAAGAAACTTGGTACCACACCAGTATAATATAATATATTATATATA
>CM042175.1:53077199-53097199 GCA_023376005.1 Doryteuthis pealeii | reverse complement strand
CTATCTATCTATCTATCTATCTATCTATATTTTCTGACTTTTCTCTATCGTCTATCTATCTATTATCATCTATCTATCTATCTTAGTCTTTCATATCTATCTATCATTCTAATCTATCTATCTATCATCTTCTATCTGAGTTTTCTTCTATCTATTTCATCTATTCTATCTACTATCTATCTATCTGTTCCTATCTTATCTACCTAACCTATCTATCACTATCTCAGTCTTTTAATATTCTATCTATCTATCTATATCTATCTATATCTTATCATGTCCTATCTATCTACCCTACTATCTATCTTATCTATTCTCCAGTTCTATTACTATTATCTATCTATCTATCTATCTATCTATCTATCTATCATTCTGTTCATATCTATCTATCTATCTATCTATCTCGGTTCTGTTCATATCTATCTATCTATCTATCTATCTATCTATCTATCTCATTCTGTTTTAATCTATCTATCTATCATCTATCCTATCTATCTCGGTCTGATACATACCTATCTATCTATCTATCTATCTCAGGTCTGAAGCTACTAATCTATCTATCTATCTATCTATCATCAGTTCTTTGAACTATCAAATCTTCTATCTATCTATCTATCTACTCTATCTATCTATCTATCTATCTATTCACATTTCTGTTCATTATCTATCTAATCTCTATCTAATCTATCTATCTCGGCCGAACATACATATCTATCTATCTATCTATCTATCTTATCTATCTATCTACTCTATCTATCCCATCTTTCCTTATCTATTTATCTATTCTATCTATCTCGTCTTCAATTCTATCTATCATCTATCTATCTATCTATCTAACTATCTCAGTCTGAATCTATCTATCTATCTATCTATCTATCTATCCATCTATCACATGTAGAAGGGTTAATAATGATGTCATTATAGGAATGCATTGAATACGGTGATAAATGTTTTGTCAGAGGTTATGAACTAAAACAAGCATTGCTGACACCAATGGTCATTAATCATGTCTGATACACGACCATGAAGATGTCAATGCAGATCGAACCGTGTGTCTCCCGCTTGCGAAGCAGCGTGTTCTCCTTGGCGGCGTTATGTGATGTCGCATGCCAACCAGTGTGTCTCCGCCCTGGTTGAATCTCAACCGCGATATCCAGTCCGGACATGTGAAAGGTCGTGTCTGATATCGTATCTAGATTGGTTTCATGCCCTCGGGGTGGACGCTTTTTGTTAATTTGTGTAAAAGGGCGGGCGGGGGGCGGTCACAGTGGGGTGGGGTGGGGTGGCGGTGGGGTCAAGATCATCCGTAAGGAAATGCGAATTTTGTTTCGGCCGCAACCCGGCTTAATGAACCGAAAGAGTCTTTATGTTTTTCTACTTTCTCCCTGGTCAGACTTGTTCAGACTTCTCTTGTTTCTGTCATGACACACATACACACACACACACAAGATATATAATATATAATAATATATATATATGTACTTTAATGTATCCTATCGTATACACCTCCCATTGATTTGATAGGACTCTTGTTTCTGTCATAATAAAAAAAATCATTTTTATGCCACCCCGACGACTTACTTTTTATATATATAATAAGTAAAAAAGTAAAGTCGTCGGGTGGCCTAAACACTGTATCAGCCAGACAGCGAGGGCAGTCATCCCCTTTTCACTTAGACGCAAGGAGATTGTTTTTACGTCTGAGGTGGAGCGCCACACCTAACATGCTGCTCCTTTTTAAACGCCACAGTTCCCTGTGCTACTTATACGCTGAGTTGGGGAGGGCCAGTATCGAACAGGAACCTTGTGGTTTCTAGCAGAACGCTTACCGGACTGAGCTAACCCTGAGTTAATCAACTTTTGCTTCCTAAAGGCTTTTTTTACTGTTTAGTCTAATGACACGAAAATTAACTAAATTATTCCTTTACTTTTAGGATTATGAAAAAAATTATGTTTGATTGGTTCTAATTAGCGTAATTTGCAATTAAGTAAAAACCGACCAAGTCTATACTTTACTCCGTGTCTATCTCTTTCTTCCTCTCTATGTATCTCTCGTGAAGCTTCGCCACTGGAGCGGTGAGGTGTTAATTAATAGCGTCGATCACAGAGGGCCATCCCTCAAGCAATACCTCCCTGCGGGGCAGGGCGCAGGTTTATGCCCAGCGCCTGAGGGCGCCCCTTGAAGTGGTAATGCCGATGGGATCGACGCAACTTTTGTTCTCTCCCGCCATTAGCTTCGGCTTGTGGGTGGGCCCACGTTAAAACGGAGCCTTGTCTGCCCAGTCCATACAGGTGGGGTATGAGACAAATAAAACCTCCTCATTAATAATGTTAGTTTCTCTGGTGAGAAGAGAGAGAGAGAGAGAGAGAAGAGAGAGAGAGAGAGAGAGAGAGAGAGAGAGAGCGAGAAAGTATTTCTATATTAAATTTCCAAACAGCAACCCGTAGCTTAAATAGAGGTCAAGCATTTCCTTTCTTAGAAAGCTAACAAAATGATTTAAAGGTTTCGTCCGGGCCGTATTTATTAAAATTTTTTATTATTCGCTTGCTTACTCCCGCTTTTCCCTAATCTCAATTATCTACCAAGAGCTGAATGTGTGACCCAATAGTCATGTTTTGTCTAGTTTAATATATATATATATATATATATATATATATATATATATATTACTAAGTCCATTTGATTTGATAGAGCTCTGTTTCTGTCATAATAAAAAATCATTTTGATAGAATATATATATAGTGTGTACAGAAATAACCTACTCGAGTTTCACCATAAGGATTTTCACTAAATTAATCAAGATATTGATTAATTACAGATATTAAGTAATTACAGTTAATTAACTGTAATTAATTCAATATCTTGAATAATTCAGTGGATTTAACCCTGAAGATCCTTGTGTGAAACTCAGGTAGGTTATTTCTGTAACACTATAATAATAAAAATACGCTTCTACTTACTATGAGCACTTATATTTGTTATAACGCTGACTTATCGAATAACACTTATACCAACTAAATATTTAGACCAACCCAATAATTTTACTGGTAATTATTCCTTTACACACACACACCACACACACACACTATATATATATATACCTGCCTCCATGAACCACCGGCTACCACCGAATACTTAGACCTTGCCAAAGACTGAGGAAACTGGGAACATGAAGGTGAAGGTAGCACCAATCGTAATTGGTGCCCTTGGAACAATCTCCAAAGCACGGGAAAAGAATTTAGGTGAACGTCCAGACGAGAGGAACCGCGGGATCCCTCGAACGAGCGGCCGGTGCCAAGCTGCCTAGCGAGATAACGGCTGAAAGCCTCTAAGCCGAACCCGGACTTTTCGTTCGGGGCCTGCCTTTTTTGCCCCATAGCGGTCGTCTGTCGCGAGAAGAAGAACCGAGACCATCAAACTACAGCACTGTTAGATGGCTAGAATACTCAGAGAACTGGAGACCTGAGGAGACTTGCTGTCACCCAGAGCCTCAGTGAATCACCGGCTACGGCAGGTGTGAAAAACTCGAATGAGTGAGATGAAATAATTAATAATAATAATAATAATAAAGAATAATATAATAATAATAATATAAAATAAACATAATAATAATAATTCTCTGGGACTTTGAAAATAAAAAACGGATCACCTATAATCCCAGCAAGAAGACCAGACCTAGTGTTGACTAAACAAAAAAGAAGAACTTGTCAACTGGTGGATTTTGCAGTGACAGCAGAATCACAGGGTGAAGCTAAGGAAAATGAAAAATGGACAAATATCTGGACCTGCCAGAGAACTGAAAAGATGGAATATGAAAGTGAAAGTGATACCAATGTTGAGTTGGTTGCACTTGGAACAGTCCAAAAGGATTGTGAAAAAGGGTTGAAAGTTTGGATATCAGAGGAAGGATTGAAACCATTCAGAACACTGCACTGCTGCAATCTGCAGAATACCAGGAAAGTCCTGGAGACCTGGGGAGTCTTGCTGTCACTCAGACTCCAGTGAAAGACCATCAGCTAACACTGATGTGAAAACTCAAAAGGAGTAAATAATAATAATTAATAATAAAATAATAATAAAAGAAGAGAGAAGAAGAAGAAGAAGAAAAGAAGGAGGGGAATCGAGGACCATCCCTAAGAGTTTTTTTTCATTCTCTGTATTTCATCTGTATATAAGAAATAAAGCAGTTTCATCTTCTCTTTTAGTGATTCAAATTCCTCATCCGGGTCTATTCTAGATTCCTGCCATTTATTTCCGGTTTCTTACCGTCATAATTCTTGTGTCAAAACGAGGCCCTCATATCAACTTCTCATTAATATTCACGAGGTTCTATTTCAGTCAATTCTTTCAATTTCATTCTTCGTACCTCGCCCATTCTCTTTCTCTTAATATATATATATATAATATATATACTATATATATAGTGTCTGGTTTGTGTGTGTGTGGTGTGTGGCTGAGAGTAGAGGAAAATGTGGATATAACAACACAAACGACTATGTTCAATTGATATTTTGCCTCATTAATTGGTTGAGGCTTCATCAGAATTTATTGATTTAAGTTCTAATAAGGCGTAATATAAATTGAATATAGTCGTTTGTGTTGTTATATCTACATTTTCCTCTATTCTCAACAAAATTTTGTCGTTTATCATCATTATTTTAAAAAACCTGTACAGTTTGAGAGCTCAATGTGTGCTCTTAATGTTAGATTTGTTTGGTTTGTTTTGTTTATACGGCATATTCAACCTCAGTGGCCATTTAATGCCGATAAAGTTTTGAAATAAATCAATCTTAATGGATAATACAATTTTCGCATCTGATGAGTCGGGAGGTTAGACATCTTGTCTAGCTCCCCTGAAGTAGACTATAATGCTAATCTCTCGTTAAGTCTTTGTTATTTCTTTACTTATATATATATATATATATATATATAATATATGATATATATATATAATTATAATATATACTATGTGTGTGTGTATTTACTATATAAAGGGGTACTTACCGGTGAATATGGGCACGATCGTTGGAGGTGCACAAATCCAGGGGTTAGTCCGATGAAAAGTGCTCAATACAAAGTAGAGCAAATTTATTAAAGAATGAATACAATAGAAAACCTACTCGATTTCATCGCTAGAATTCATCAGGGTTAAATCGACTGAATTAATCGAGTTACCGATTAATTGCAGCTGATCACACGTATTGCTTCATGAAATAGTATTTTATATAATATATATATTATATATTATATATATATATATATATTTGTGTGTGTGTGTGTGTGTGTGTGTGTGTGTGTGGTTTGAGAGTAGAGGAGAAATGTGGATATAACAACACAAACGATATAGTTCCATTGATATTTCGCCTCATTATTGGTTGAGGTTCCTCAGAAGATTTATTAATTTTAAGTGCTAATGAATCGAAATATCATTGAATATATAATATTATATCCAATTTCCTCTACTCTCACCACATTTTGGTCGGATTTATTAATCCTTCACTCCTCATATATATATATATATATAATATATATATATATGAATATATCATGACCACCCCTCCCCTATTCACAGACCTCTACTTCACCAGTATGAAAATGATATACTGTTGAAGCAAGAATTAATTCCAACGTCCTGAAGAAGGTCTAAAAGATCGAAACGTTATACGTCGACATCACTACCAACAAAGGATCCATTTTGTACAACATCACGTGTTTGTTACCTTCTCCATATATATTATATAATATATATATATATATTATATCAGTATATGTGTATTATATTAAATATAAAACTTTTTGTACAGCGCAAATTTATACGCTAGAGTTGGCGAGGGCCGGTATTTGAACTAGCGGTACTTTGGTGGTTTCTAGCCTAGAACGCTCTACTGACTGAGCTAATTGAATTAATGTACACCTTGATACTGATATAAATTTATTTCGGCATCTCTGTTTTCATTTCTCCCCCCCTGTTTTAAAAATAGCCATCATCCTATCATATAGAACGCTTCACCTACAATAACCACACGCACAATCACTGTAACTCTGTAACTTATCTAATTCAGTCCAAGGACTATCCTTTTTTTTGGGGGGGGTGCAGGGGAGTGAGTTAGTAATGCATATCACCCCCCACAGTTAAATAGACTCATTTGATACTTACATATCCGGTAAAGACAAACTAAAACAGACAAGCGACATTTTTTTCTCTTCTGGATCGATCTCAAATTTCAAATTGAGATTTCCTCTGGTTGTGTTGGTTGGATTTTATGGCATGTCAACCCTTGTTGGTTATTTATACAATACATTTTCTTTTGAATTGATTCAAATGATTCTCTCTTTCTCATTCTGGTTTACTGAGTCAATTTACAGATTGTACTAAAAATAAGGTGGTTGGTTGGATTTATGGATGTCAACCCTTGTTGGGTATTTTTACCAAAACATTTTCTTTTTGAATTGATTCAAATTGATTCTCTCTTTTCTCATTCTGGTTTTTACTGTCAATTTACAGATTGTACTAAGAAATAAGGTGGTTGGTTGATTTTATGGCATGTCAACCCTTGTTGGGTTATTTTGCAGAAGACGTTTGTTTTATTCATTCTTGATAGGTATTCAAAAAAATTTAAAGACATTTTTTCTTTTATTGTAACCCATAATGAGTACTGCCCACAGGTACTACTACTCCCTGGTCATAGTGGACCTGGGAGGAATAGTACTCCACATTGGTAGGATACAACACACACACACCACACACACACACACACACACATAATATATCATATAATATATATATATATATATATGATGTGTGTGTGTGTGTTGTAAATTAAGCCTATGAGTCAGAGAAATATCTACCTATGGTTTCTCCTAACGGATCATCAGGATAATTCTGAGTCAGAATTATCCTGATGATCCGTTAGGAAACTAGGTAGATATTCTCTGACTCATTAGGCTTACTTTATTATTTATTAGCTCGAATGATTTTTGAGCACTCATTCGTTAATTCCTTCTTCTTCTCTCATTCATTCTTTCGCCTTTTATTTCTTTCTTCATGTTCTTCCTTCGGACTACAAATTAAATTTAAAGACTCGTCAACCTAAACAACCCACGACAATCACTGTAACTCTGTAACTTTATCTAATTCAATCCAAGAATATCCTTTGGATGGGGGTCAGGGAGTGGGGTAGTATGATATCAACCCCCACCCCCACCCCAGTTAAATAGACTCATTGATACTTACATATCCGGTAAAGACAAACCAAACAGACAGGCGACATTTTTTTCTTTCTCTGGATCGATCTCAATTTTCAAATGAGATTCTCCTTTTTACAAAAATGGCTGATTCATCTCAATATAACAATTATGGCTGTCACTTTCGTTCAACTTATTTTGTCTGTTTCGGGTCAAAGGTCACACGATCAGTGTTTCGGGTTTTTTCTAGGAATTCTTTTGGGTTAACTCACAAAATTTAATCTTGGTCCAAAAGCAAAAACAAACTGATGGCGCATCTAGGAACCACTCAACCGGCCATCACTATATATAAGATAGTATATAGTATATATATATATATATATAATATATAATATATATATATATATTATATAATTTAATCTTGGTCCAAAAGTAAAAAAAACCGATGGTGCATGTCGGAAACTCACTATGTGTTTATATATATATATATAATAATATATATATATATATATACATATAAATTAATTATTAATTTGAGTTACAACACGTGTTTTGGGCCAGGTGTTTGTTCATGTACACATGTATTCTATTTATTATTATTTCAAATATGAAATAAAATAATAATATAGAAAATTATATGCTTAAATAATTTTATAATTTTATTATATTATAAATATATTACATTTATCATTGTATAATTATATATATATATTTTAATCGTATATATATATATATATATATTATATAATATTGGTGTGTGTGTGTGTATTTGTGTGTGATGTGTGTGTGAGTGTAGACACTTATATATTATAGCAGCTTTATACAGTGTCAGTTGATGATCTCTCTCTCTGCTCCTCTTTCTCTCTCTTCTCTCTATATATATATTATATATATATATATATATATATATATATATATAGAGAAGAAGAGAGAGCGAGAGAGAGAATCATCTACAGAACACAGTGTTCGACGAATCACAGTTCTTCAGTGTGGCTAGATATTAGCATTCTCACCAGCTGGTATGGAAACCCGATCGATTTAACATTAGTCAACTTCTAAACCATAAACACACACACACACACACCACACACACACACACACACACTCATATACACACATATATATATATTATATATATTGATATATGAACAACTTATGAACGGAAGATAAAGAAGATCCCAGATAGAAGAACCCCGATTACACGTTTACTGGATATAATATATATATATATATTAGTATATAATATATATATATTATATGTGTGTGTGTGTGTGTGTGTGTGAGAATGAGGAAATGAATCCGACAATATGAGGAAAAAATGAGTAAAGAAAAGAAATGTAAGATGGATAAAAGAATTTATCGATATCACTTTTAATCGATATGACTTACACATGTGTTTCGGTCCGTTTATCAAAATGTATACAGATTTACTATATTAATTATTAAATACAATATGAAGTGATGATGATGATAATAATAATAGGAAAAATGCATAAAATGTTCCGTACACAGATTAAATTCATTTTTATCCATCACTACATTTCTTTCTTTACTCATTTTTTTCCTCATATTGTCGGGTTCATTTCCCATTCTCTCTCTCTCTCACACCCACACACACACACAGCACACACACACCACCATATATATAATATAAGTATATATATATATTATTATTACAATGTTCACAGATCATGTTCATTATTAACAGCGACAGAGAAACAACACCATCCACCTTTATATTATGTTGGATAAAAATTTAAAAGACTCTACCATATATATAAAATGTTTTTGAAGACATATGCATCTTTACCAAACGGAATTAATTTAAAATAAAAAATAAATAATAAAAAATAAAACATTTTTTCAAAGTTAAAACAAACGTTCTTTTTAACGAATAAAGGGAGGCAACTTCGTGTGCATTACTAAAAATACAATTTTGAAAAAAAATTATTTTTAGTAATTCGGACTATAACAGCTCTCTATAAACTAAGCCGACTAAAAAACGAAAAAACACCCATAATCGTAAACCTAATTCATTTATGCATGCAAACTCCAAAATGTGACATTGAGGTAAAGAACTCAACAAACCACTAGGATCTTCTCGACAGCCTGATGATTGCTTTTGGCATGAAACCGCGGTCGCTGATAATGAACATTGATCTGTGAAAACATTGTAAATAAATAAATATTAGCTCTTACAAACTGTGATTGAGCACTGTATTTTCTTGTTTCATCGCAAAAAAAATTTTGTTTTTACATATACCTATATATATATAATTATATATAATATATAGTATATAATATAAACATATATAAGAACAATTATATATATATATATAAGGAGCCTAAAGAAAAAGAGATATTTCTAAGTGTGGTAGATTACAGGACACGCGTTTGTGTGTGCTGTGTTGTAGAGTGGCGGGTGGTAGGGTCGTCGTCGTTTTTGGGCGGATCACCGTACGTGCGTTGCGATGCGTGTCTAAATGCTGGCTTTGTAGTGACATTTTAAATACGGATTAATATAGACTTACTTTTATTATTCTTTTGTCATAAATATTTCTGTTTATAAGAGGGTTACATCCGCACGTTATACTTCCTTATCTTATTTGTGGACTTCTTTTAGCAAACATTCATATATATATACACACACACACATATATATAATATATATATATATATATATATATATATGTTTATGTGTACATGTTGGTGCAAAGTTTTATTGCTATTTCCTTTTCTCATCATTTGTTGCCTAAAAGAATATTTAAATATGACACTCCCCCCTCCGCTTTTTCTTTTTCTTCTTCTTCTCTTCTTCTTCTTCTTCTTTCACCTTTCTTCTTTATTTTTCTTTTACTCTTCTTCTTCTTCTTCTTCTTCTTCTTCTTCTTCTTCTTCTTCTTCTTCTTCTTCATTTTTCATTCATCTTCTTCTTCTTCTTCTTCTTCTTCTTCTTCTTCTTCTTCTTCTTCTTCTTCTTTTCTTCTTCTTCTTCTCTTCTTCTTTCACTCTTTCTTCTTCTTTTTCTTTCACTCTTCTTCTTCTTCTTCTTCTTCTTCTTCTTCTTCTTCTTCTTCATTTTTCTTTCACTCTTCTTCTTCTTCTTCTTCTTTCACTCTTCTTCTTCTTCTTCTTCTTCTTCATTTTTCTTTCACTTCTTCTTCTTCTTCTTCTTCTTCTTCTTCTTCTTCTTCTTCTTCTTCTTCATTTTTCTTCTTCTTCTTTCTTCTTCTTCTTCTTCTTCTTCTTTTCTTTCACGTCTTCTTCTTCTTCTTCTCAATTAATTTCCATCTAGTTATACGATTCCATGTATTCCTAATAATGATAATTTGCAAGGGTTTTGAACAGATAAACACTTCAATGTTGTAATACTAACGTTTTTAGAACCAATGTATTAATAATTATTTCAAAGATGTCTATTTGATCCATAGATGAGATCCTGAGAGATGCTATCACTGGATCCGAGTGGACTTGGTAGTAATGGCAACAAAATGGGATCCTACACACCCAGAGTTATAAAACCACTGGCATACATTAGTACTTACACGGCTAATTAGAGATTTTAAGAGCATACAAGGCAATGTGACAAAAGAATGAATGGAAAAGAAAGAATGAAAGAAAAACTGACATAAAAAAAGTTGGAATATCTTGCAGTATAAGATTTATACCAAATTCCCACTCATATTTATGAACTTTCCCAACATCAGCAGCAATCTTTTCCGGTAAAATTGACCAATCATAAACGAGCCCAGAAAAGCATTTGCGCATTTAAGATCTTTTGCAACTATCCTCGAATCAGTTGCTAAGTGAATTTGCTGCTAGAAGGAACACTACAGGCAAGGAAATCTACCGAGACTACTCTCTTGTTCATTCATAATCACAATTTATGATATTAGATTTCCTGTTAGTAAAAAAGTACTTTGTGAACATCAATGGGCATCTTAAAGCCCGTATGTATTATGGTATGTAGAATGCACTGACTGCACCTCTACAGAGGGGTAAGACTCCCTGTTGGCCGTGGTGGCGACCCGTGATGCTTAAGGATAGAACCCAGGTGGATGAGCAGTTCATGACTTGCAATACTCCACTTTGGTCCTTTCTTGGGCTAGATGGGCGGTCGGAGAGGCCCCCTCGATCAATCGGCTGGTCACGTCAAGCCCTATCATCTATATGATTTTCCCAACACTATTGCCTTTATGGCAAGCCCCAACCCCTTTTTATCATATGGGTGCTAGAAGGTACTGGCTGTGGGTCTACTTGTCCTGGGAATGACGTTAAACTTTATCCGATGGTGAGGTTCCAGTTTTGGAGGTTTGGGGAATGTGGAGCACCCCTTCATCACCATTGCTCCAAAACTGGAACCTCACCATCAGATAGAGTTTAACGTCATTCCGAGGACATGTAGACCCGCAGCCACCGCCTTCTAGCACCCATATGATAAAAAGGGGTTGGGGCTTGCCATAAGGGCAATAGGGTTGGGGCAATCATATAGGTGCTAGGGCTTGACGTGACCAGCCGATTGATCCGAGGGGGCCTTTCCGCCCGCCCGTCTAGCCCAAGATAGGGCCAAAGTGGAGTATTGCATGTCATGAACTGCTCATCCACCTTGGTTCTATCCTTAAGCATCACTGGTCGCCACCCAGGGCCAACAGGTGGCCCCATTGGGGGAGTCTTACCCCTCTGCAGAGGTGCAGTCGGTGCATTCTAAAGCCCCACCGACAGGGCGGTTCTAGCATTGGATTTACTAACAAGACAACTAAACGTCTAAAATGGCAACAAGCAATGCCCAGATCAACACAAGAAGAACAGAAGAAGAATTAGCAAGGAAGTATTTTCAGAATACAAGGCCTGTCGAAAAAGTAACAAGTTTAAAGCTGTATTTACCAAAGTAGAAATGAATGAATGGAACGTTAATTCTTTTCAGAATACAATGTGTGTGAAAAAGTACTAAAAATCTTGATACTTTTCAGACACACCTTTGTGTTCAAAAAGTTCTATTAAAAAATATTTCTATATACACATTTACATGTGTGTGTGTGGAGTAACATATGACTAGGATTCATGTCTCTCGGTTGTCTCCACTTTGCGTTGACAAAAAACTTTCAACACCGTCTCTTACGTTCAAACTTTTAAACGGTAAAAATAAATCCTGTCAGAATTTCATTTTAGACGTTACTGTTCAATGACAATGTATCAATTATCATTAATAGTGAAGGGTAAAAGTCTTAGATATGTTGGATTTTTTGTGGATATAGTTATTTACTAAGCTTAGCTTAGATATGGCACAAGGCCAGGAGTATGGGGCACCCAGTGAGAATCGAACTCACTAACAATGGTCTGCAAATCTACCTTGCTAACCATTACACCACGATATAAGACGTGTGCCAGGTGCCTACTTCTGAATATAGACTCGTTGACTACCACGTGACTACCGAAGATTCATATTATCCAATCACTGGCAGTGCTGCTGCTGCTGTTGGTGTATTTATAGAGGCCTGATTCTAATCTTAGCTCACTGCTACTCGGACCATCTAGGACGTCGGACCTAAAAGGACATTATCCCACAAGGACTTATTGATTTACTCACTTGTTTACTTTAAGTTCTTTTACAACTGGAACCAAGGATGGCGGACAGTTACTCAACAAGATAATTTTATAGAAGCAAACCAAAATTATTCTGACAATATATCGCGTTTTTTTTCTTCCTTATTTTTCCTGATGATAACGAAACATTCTCTGATGATAGATTAGAAGATATGAATGCCTATAGACTCCTGAATATCATACTATTTTTCTGATGCGTAAATGTTGTTTATATTAAAGTTTTCCGTGGTACCACCAATTTTCCCCGTGAAATTCACCCCCTACTATATTTAACATAATAAAACTTGCATAAAGGTTAATATTATCTTGAAATTTTTTTATTCACTCGAAAGAAGAAGCATTAAAGAAACTCCTAATGATTTAAAAAAAACATTTTTCGGCTTACAAAAATAATGCAAATTATAAACGAAAAACAATGTTTACATTTTTTCACCGTTAAATCAATTGAAATTTAAAGTAGCCAAAAAACAACATTTACGCATCAGAAAAATAGTATAATATTCAGGAGTCTATAGGCATTCATTTGGCCGCTTTTTTCCCCCCACCATCAAAATTACAAATTAAAAGTCATCTTTTTTGCCTTGGGAAAACTACCTAATAGCAGATAAGTCAACTAGATAAGATGGCGGATCGAAGCAGAAATAGAAGCAGTCAGCAAGAACCAGCAACAAGTAATGAACCGACTAAGACCATGTCTTCGGTTATTTCCTATAACACCAACATAAATAAAGGGGAACCACTCTTGACTGATAAATTATTTATTTTCCCATTAAAGTAACCCTAACCCTAATCTTAAACCCTAACCCTAACCCTATCCCTAAACCAAACCATGTCTTCTTTTTTCCTAGTAGATCAATAAATAAATAAATAATTTATCAGTCAAGAGTGGTTCTCCTTTGTTTATGTTGGAGTTATAGGAAATAACCCTCTCCTCTCTATTTTAATATATCTCTGCCCCTGCCTCTCTCTCCATTATGTACCCGGGTATTCCAGAAGGATATTTATGGCCTTGTGCCAGACTCGGTTTAATAGATATCACCTTTGTTTTTACGCCTATAAGATGTGAATTAGTAAATGTATCAGTGGCTAGTGCACGGCTGCACCACTTGGACCATCAGTGTGCCAAGAATGGTGGGCAAACTTGTTTTTTTTAGATTATTGCTAATGTTGTCAATTGGATGTTCAAAAAGTCGGCGTTAGAGTGCACCGACTGCACCTCTGCAGAGGGGTAAGACTCCCCCAATGTGGCCACCTGTTGGCCGTGGGTGGCGACCCGTGATGCTTAAGGATAGAACCTAAGTGGTTGAGCTGTGCGTGACTTGCAATACTCCACTTTGGCCCTATCTTGGGCTAGATGGGCGGTCGGAGAGGCCCCCTCCGATCAATCGGCTGGTAACGTCAAGCCCTAGCACCTATATGATTGCCCCAACTCTATTGCCCTTATATCAAGCCCCAACCCTTTTTATCATATGGATGCTAGAAGGCGGTGGCTGAGGGTCTACATGTCCTGGGAATGACGTTAAACTCTATCTGATGGTGAGGTTCCAGGTTTGAGGAATGTGGAGCACCCCTTCATCACCATTGCTCCCTGGTCCACTCTGACCCGGAGTGGTAGTACCTGTTAAGGTCCTATCTATGGGTTAAATAGAAAAAAACATGAGTTTATAAACAAAATTGATTATCCATTAAGAATTGATTTATTTCAAAACTTTATCGGCATTAAATGACCCACTGAGGTTGATATTCCGTAAAACAAACCAAACCAAACTCGCTCTTTGTGGCCTTGTGCCAGACTCGGTTTAGTAGATATCACCTTTGTTTTTACGCCTATTAGAATCGTAACAAATAACTTAATTAATTTAAGAAGCTAAATAAGAAAGAAAATGAAAAGATATTTTTGGAAAATTTCGTTTTCCGTTGGCAAATGAAGTCCATGATTTCATTTGGTTTTCGGGTGAAAGAAAAGTCTCGCGCCATTTTAAATATATTTTGGGATATTTTAGTAACGTTTTTCTGACCGACATTTTGTGACGGGATTTCTTTTTAGTTTTAGATAAAGATGATTTGGCTTTCATTTCCGGTCTGTTGAAATTTAGTCAAGCGAAGCGGGAAAAAATGTTTTGAAAGAAGAACGAAAAACAATATTAGGAATGTGGGGAAAAACGGACAAGAAAGAAGAAAGGAAAAGAAAAAAAGGGGGGAAAATTGATAGTGAGAGAGATAGGAACAGAGATAAGACTATCAATCAAAAGGTCATATCATATCTATCTATCTATCTATCTATCTATCTATCTATCTCAGTCTATTCATATCTATCTATCTATCTATCTATCTATCTCATCGTATCTATCACATCAGATCTATCTATCTATCTATCTATCTATCTATCTATCTATCTCACCCTTTTCGTATCTATCACATTCAGTCATATCTATCTATCTATCTATCTATCTATCTATCTCACCCTTTTCGTATCTATCACATTCATTCATATCTATCTATCTATCTATCTATCTATCTATCTATCTATCTATCTCACCCTTTTCGTATCTATCACATTCAGTTCATATCTATCTATCTATCTATCTATCTATCTCACCCTTTCGTATCTATCACATTCAGTTCATATCTATCTATCTATCTATCTATCTATCTATCTCACCCTTTTCGTATCTATCACATTCAGTTCTATATCTATCTATCTATCTATCTATCTCACCCTTTTCGTATCTATCACATTCAGTTCATATCTATCTATCTATCTATCTATCTATCTATCTCACCCTTTCGTATCTATCACATTCAGTTCATATCTATCTATCTATCTATCTATCTATCTATCTCACCCTTTTCGTATCTATCACATTCAGTTCATATCTATCTATCTATCTATCTATCTATCTATCTCAGCCTTTTCGTATCTATCACATTCAGTTCATATCTATCTATCTATCTATCTATCTATCTATCTATCTATCTATCCCTTTTCGTATCTATCACATTCAGTTCATATCTATCTATCTATCTATCTCTATCTCTCTCTCTCTCTCTCTCTCTCTCTCTATATATATATATATATAATATATATATATATATATATATGTATAATATATATAACTCTTTTCGTGTCTATCTATCTATCCATCTATGTATCTATCTGTATGCTCATATCTATCTATCTATCTATCTATCTATCTATCTATCTATCTATCTATCTCAGTAAGTTCATCTGTCTCTCTCTCTATATATAAAATTCATTTATTGATAAATTAACACTGAAAATTTCATTAAAATCGGTTAATTCTCTGATTTTTTGTAAATTTCTTTGAAACGGAAGGGGGGGTTGTTTTGTAAAAACACTGGTTTTCTACAAATTGGATATACCTAGTGTGTTTTACACAACCTCTCATGATGAAAAAAAAAGAAAAAAAAAGATTTTCTTATAATCTCTCTCTCTCTCCCCCCTCTCTCTCTCTATCTATCTATCTATCACATTCAGTTCATATCTATCTATCTATCTATCTATCTATCTCATTCAGCTCATATATCTCTCTCTCTCCCTCTCTCTCTCTCTCTCTCTCTCTCTCTCTCTCTCTATATATATATATATATATATATATATATATATATCAGTCTTTCCGTATCTATGTATCTATCTATCTCATTCAGTTTATATCTATCACACATTTTTCATATCTATCTATCGATCTATCACACCATTTTCGTCTTTATCTATCTATGTATCTATCTATGTCAGTCTGTTCACATCTATCTATCTATCTATCTATCTATCTATCTGTCTGTCTGTCTGTCTGTTGGATTCTCACAATCTGTTTGTTACCCTGTATTCATTTACGAAGCTTAACTCGAAGGGCATCCAGTCGGAATTGAACCCACAAACATTGGTCTTTGAGTCAACCTTTGTTAATCATCACAACCCCTATCTATCTATCTCAGTCTGTTCATATCTATCTATCTATCTATCTATCTATCTATCTATCTCACTCTTTCCATATCTATCTATCTGTCTGTCTGTCTATCTATCTCAGTCTGTTCATATCTATCTATCTATCTATCTATCTATCTCTATATATGTCTGTCTGTCTATCTATCTATCTCAGTCTGTTCATATCTATCTATCTATCTATCTATCTATCTATCTCTACATCTGTCTGTCTGTTTGTCTATCTATCTATCTATCTATCTATCTCAGTCTTTTTCTATCTATCTATCTATCTATCTATCTATCTCTCATTCTCAGTCTGTTCACATCTATCTATCTATCTATCTATCTATCTATCTATCTGTTGGATTCTCACATTCTGTTTGTTACCCTGTATTTATTTACGAAGCTTAACACGAAGCCAGAATTATGGGGCATCCAGTCGGAATCGAACCCACAAACACTGGTCTTTGAGTCAACCTTTGTTAATCATCACAACCCACCTGCACTACCACTACTCCGACTTTAAATATAGGTGTCTTTTATCTTGATAGATTAACGGATTTTTAACTCGGCAGAGTTGATAGCAATATGCTAAATACGTTTCTCTCCCTTCTTCTTCTCTACTTCCTCATTCAGTCCTAAACAATCAAACACTAAGTGTTATTGACCGTCACTAGGGGGCGCCGTTGTTGTTGTATTATCGAGTGTTTGTTCAATGTAAACAATGACAGCAAGACATGACCACTCGATAAAAACAAAAAACTCGACTTGTAATTCTACTCGTTGGATTTCTGATTTGTTAATTATAAAACTCACAATCTTAATATAATGGAGATAGTGTGTTTGTCTGTCTGTAACCGAAATTATATTACTACTCAAGTCACAATTCCCTTAGTTATTTACGTTACATTCTCCATGATTTTATGTTTATTTAAACCTCAATTATTAATTTAGTATTATCTGCGTTATTCGGACTATTGTCCTCATCTTTATTAATATTTGTATAACGTTTCGGCCGATATACCCTCCGGTCTTCTTCAGGTATTTCTTGTCGGACTCGGGAACCTTCTCGGACTGGGGAACCTTCTTTTCGAACTCGGGAACTTTCTTGTCGTATTCGGGAGCCATCACGGAACTTTGAACCTAACCCTTTATTTATTCCACGGGGATATATCGGCCGTGTGGAAGCCAACACACGGACATGCTAGTGTGGGCCGCCCAGCAAGGACCTACATTGACCAACTAAGCAAAGATGCAGGTTGCTGCGCAGAGGACCTCCCTGGGAAAATGAATGATAGGAAAGGTTGGCGAGAGATTGTCATGGATATCCGTGCTAATAGCGCGACATGATGATGATGATGATGATATCGGCCGAAACGTTGTACGAATAACAATGAAGATGGGGACAATAGTCCGAATAACGCAGATAATACTAATCTTCCAGCCTCATCTCAAACATTCAGAGAAATACTCAATTATTAATAAAATTGTTTTACATTATTAATACCGTTGACCATATCAAGAAACAAAGGGTTCTTCAGTAAGGATCGCGCTTAACACAAAGGATCTCTGTTGGGCAGCGCTATTGCTAGGATGGCCATAAGAATTGTAACACAGGTAGCCTCTCCTAGGTCATCCCAGAAATTGTAGCAACTTTCCACTCTTATGAATTATTCACGTTTGGATTTTTCATATATGTTGTTGTATGGTGTATTATGTCTGACTTAACTAAATAACTGTCACCCCTGAGAGTCGAAACCCCACCTCCCCATTTTTACTGCCGGTTTTCCATTAAGAGTCACTTGACTTAACTAAATAACTAGTAATTCTGCTCTTTTGTGCCAAGAGCAAGCGGGGGTGGGGTTTGTCATGGGGAACGGGGCGAGGGCGGTGGGTTTCGGCAACATTTGTATCGATTTTTATGTTCCCTTGCAATCACATGAGATGTCATTGTAATGGCTCGTTGACTTTCGCTGGTCAGGTTTATATGCGCCCTCCCGCCCCATCGCTTCACCCCCTCTATCTCTCTCTATCAACGCTCCTATCAAGTAACCCTTCCCCCTCATCAGTCACTGCTTTCACTTTCCTTCTTCTTCTTCTTCTTCTTCTTCTTCTTCTTCTTCTTCTTCTTCTTCTTCTTCTTTCATTCTTCCTTTCTTCTTCTTCTTCTTCTTCTTTTCTTCTTCTTCTTCTTTCTTCTTCTTCTTCTTCTTCTTCTTCTTCTTCTTCTTCTTCTTCTTCTTCTTCTTTCATTCTTCTTCTTCTTCTTCTTCTTCTTCTTCTTTCATTCTTCCTTTCTTCTTCTTCTTCTTCTTCTTCTTGCAAAACAACGTGATGTAATCGTTTGCAAGTTTGTCTATTTTTAGATATCTTCTTGAATATAAATCAAATCTTCGTAATTGTTGCACAAAAAGCAAGAACTGGTGCATAATTGGTGCATATATGTTTATGATGTAATGAATATGTAAACACTTTGGTGCCCCCTCACTATAATCTGATTGGACAGTGTCATGTATAAATAGTCGACACTGGTAGTACAAGCGCTGAAGCCTAAGCCTAACAGCCTAAACTTACTCGCCAGACTACACCACGACTGCTCGGAAGACGTCATGTTATTCGACGTACCAGCTACTACTGCGACAAAATACCAAATACCAAATTCATAATATATCCCTTAACCCGGATATATCAGTTTAATGTGAATATCAAACGTTGTAATAATTAAATTGTCATAGTGTGATATATCCACAGGTCCTGCTATTCAACTTAGTTGTGAAAGAACTTTATATCGTTCAGAATAAGCTCAAATGCTACAAGGAGTATCTACTGAAACTAAAATCTTAAAGAATTAACCAAAGGCGCCAAACTCGATACAGATGTGGAGCATTTACTAACAGAATAAATAAACGCCTAGACTAGCGGCCAGAATCGTAACACGCCGTAAAATCCAACCAACCAACCAACCAACCAACCAACCAACCAATCATCCTGATGTCCTCAGATATTTTATTTTCTCTTAGAATTGTGGGTCATTACAGTCGCTTAGCTAGTTTACACTCTCATTCAAATCTTTAAAAAAATGTCTTTGGCATAAAATGACCCAGTAGTGGTTGACATGCTGTAAAACCAACCAACCAACCAACCAACCAACCAACCAATTAACCTATTTTTGACACAGCCTAACAACTGTAAAAAGCTGCTACACCCATTGTCACACTTGCCACGTGTGAACTGGTCTACTAAAAAAAGTAATTTTTCTGTTTATAG
>CM042175.1:53024699-53069699 GCA_023376005.1 Doryteuthis pealeii | reverse complement strand
ACACACACACACACACACACACACACACACACACATAATATATATATATATATATATATATATATATATACCAATCCTACCGCACGAGTAGGATATGACACAAGGTAAATTTTGTAAGCGGAGTTTAACATGTTAGAATTCAGAGTTTTTTCTTCTCATAGACAGAATTCCACCCTTAAAGCATCACGGGTCGCCACCCACGGCCAAAAGGTGTCCCCATTGGGCGAGTCTTACTGCTCTGCAGAGGTGCAGTCGGCGTATTCTAAAGACCCAGCCGACAGGACTACACACCAGAGAAGGCGATCCAGTTGATTGCCCAAGCGTGATCTTTTTTTCCCCAATGTACACAAGTTTGTACGTGTGCTTATGAATAAATTTAACCCAAATTGAAACATATGTTTATTGTTGAATATATCATAATGATCGTTATTCCACGGTCGGATGGATTAATTATGGCTGGTAATGATAAAAATCAACGTGTTACTTAGGATTAATCGAAATCATAACCTTAGCTTAATTGTGACACAAGGCCGGAATTATGAGGCACTCAGTGAGAATCGGACTCAATAACAATGGTCTGCTAATCTAGCTTGCTAACCATTACACTAACAGCAAAAATATATTATTTTTAATTTATTTTATTATTATTATTTTTAATATTTAAAAAAAAATGTATCTTTATCTATTTTATTATTATTATTATTATTATTTTATTTATTTTATTATTATTATTATTATTATTATTATTATTATTATTATTATTATTATTATTTATTTTTACTTTATCTTATTATTATTAATATATTTTTTTACCTTATCTTATTATTATTATTATTATTATTATTTTAAAAACTTTTATCTATTATATGTATTTTATTTTTTACTTTATCTTTATTTATATTATTAATTATTTTTACTTTATTTTTATTATTATATATATTATTATTATTATATTATTATTATTATTATCTTTATTCCCTTTATTTCCTTTTTATCTATATTTTTTATACACATTATATTATCTATTATATTCTAATGTTTAAATATTAAAATTTTTTATTTACTTCTCTATTTATATTTTAATATAATACTCTGTTTTTCTGTCCTGTCCATTTTTGTCTGTCTGAATACCCTAAGAAGCCAAACTTGAGATGTATCTCTTTTTTCTCATTCTACTTCCTGTTACCATGGTGACAATCTTATACTGTTAAAAAATTTTTAAAATATTTTTTGTTTTTGTTTTGAATTTATTTTTAAAAAATTCTAACCTTTTTGTTTTTTGTGATGTGCAATTTCAAAGTGAATTGAGACCCATCTGATGAGACTGGATTTTGGGGAGCTATATTAAATCAACTTAAGATTTATATAGGCCCAATTTGCGTCGAAATAAATTTATTATGGAATTACGGGTGTTGAGGTTCTTCCTTCCTTTCTATGATAAATATTGCTCTGTATAATAATCTAAAAAGTTTATTATAATTGAGCTCTCTTCAGTATTTAAAGAATTCGCTGTATTTATACATATTGGAATCATACAATATTAATACAGTGTATCTTAAAATCACATATAGAACCATCCCTTACTACCAGGTTTTGGAAAATCTCTTATATATATATATATATATATATCATATATGCGTAAAAATATAAGGAAATGAAAGAACAAAACTTCAGACAAAAATGTTTAGTATATTTCGTTGATGTGTGGAACTCGGCTTCATCAGCTTTTATTGAATTATTCAGATCATACAAAGTGTTTTATAGAAGGGGAAGTGGGTAGGTGGGTAAGTTTTGTGACGAGGGAAAGATTTTTGATTGGTTAAATGGGAAATCTTTGGGAAGATGAGAAATTTGTCTGAGTTTTGTTCTTTCATTCCTTATATTTATTACCTCATTCTGGTCGGATTCATTCCAACCCCTTTCCTCATATATATATATATATATATATTATATATATATATATATATTTTTAATATATATATGAGGGTAAGTAAACAAAAAAATTGTTTATTTTTTATAGGCTTTAAGCCGACAATTTTTGGAGGATATGTGCTTAATTGAAGTCATACCTAATTTGAGAATGCAATCAGTTAATGATTAATGCGAAATTTAGCGGGCATAATGTTCAAATGTAAGTCTAAACAAGTCGAGAAAAATGGTCAAGCCCTAAATGCTACATTTTGACCTATAGGTCTACATAAACTTGCTGATGGAGACCTAATAGGTCGAAATATTACATTCAGGGTATGACATTTTCCGATTTGTTTAGCCTACATTTTGAACACTTATGCCCGCCTAAATTCATTAATTATTAACTGATTCATTTTCAAAATTAGGGTATGACTTCAAATTAAGCACATATCCCAAATATATTATATATAATTAATATAAACACGTAGCTGAGCCTACATTCAGTTTGTATCTCTCTCTTTTCNAATCCTTGTTGGTTATTTTATGCTGGAGACATTTTTATTTTATTCATTCTTTGTTGGTTGGTTGGTTGTTGGATTACGGCATGTCAATCCTTGTTGGGTTATCTTATGCTGGAGACATTTTATTTTATTCATTCTTTGTTGGTTGGCTGGTTGGTTGGTTGGATTTTCTGGCATGTCTATCCGTTGGGTTATTTATGCTGAATACTTTTATTTTATTCATTCTTTGTTGGCTGGTTGGTTGGTTGGATTTTATGGAATGTCAACCCTTGTTGTGTTATTTTATGCAGAATACGTTTTGTTTTATTCGTTCTTTGATGGGTATTCAAAAACTTTAAACACATTTTTCTATTTAACCATAAATGGGACCCTAACAGGTACTACCACTTCAGGTCATAGTGGACCTGGGAGGAATGGCGATGAAATAGTACTCCACATTGGTAGGATATATATATATATATATATATATATATATGTGTGTGTGTGTGTGTGTGTGTGTGTCTGTGTGTCTGTGTGTGTGTGTGTGTGTGTGTAAAGTAAGCCTAATGAGTCAAAGAATATCTACTTAGGTTTCTCCTAATGGATCATCAGGATAATTCTGAGTCAGAATTATCCTGAGGATCCATTACGAGAAATCTAGGAAGATATTCTCTGACTCATTAGACTTACTTTATTATTTATTAGCTCTACTTCTTGTATTGAGCACTTTAATATATTTAACTTAGGCAACTCTTACAGTATTTTTTTTCTTTTTGCTAATTTCATAGTACCATCTGATTATTTTCAGGGGGTGCAGATGATTTGGTCTTTTCTTTTACCCGTATGCGGGTATGACACAAGGTCTTTTAATGTGGGACTACCCACGAACTGAGGCTCATGGGATGGTGGGTTCAAAAAATGCGTTGACCCGTGGCATTCCCCCTCAATAAATCCAGCCCTGTCCCTTAAATCAAGGAGGCAGGTGTTGCCTGCGAGGATGGCTCATAGGGATCATGCCGTTAATTAACATACAGGTCCAGTGGTCGAAGCAACCCACCAGCTCCGAAGAGCTCGTGATGCGCTTAAAACCCTACAATGTGTCTTATATATAACAAAGAAATAAAGGTTTACATAATGAATGATTAATTAATTAACATACTGGTTTTAACAAAACCGGGTTAATAAATAATTACTTGATTTTATTGATCTCTAATCTTATTGTTTTATTCTCCGGCCTGTTAAAATCATTCTATTTTCTTTTCTTTCTTTCTTTTCAACTCTTCCTTTTTGTTTTCATTCTTTCTTTCGTTCTTCAATTTTTCTTTCTCTTTTCTTCAATTTTCTTTCTTTCTTTCGTTCTTCAATTTTTCTTTCTTCTTTCGTTCTTCAATTTTTCTATCTTTCTTTCTTTCGTTCTTCAATTTTTCTTTTCTTCTTCAATTTTTCTTTCTTTCTTCTTTCTCTCTCATCAATTTTTCTTTCTGTTCTTTCTTGCTTCATTTTTCTTTCTTCTTTCTTTCTCCAAATTTTCTTTCTTTCGTTCTCCAATTTCTATCTTTCTTTCTTTCGTTCTTCAATTTTCTTTCTTTCTTCAATTTTTCTTTCTTTCTTTCTTCAATTTTCTATCTTTCGTTCTCCAATTTTCATATCTTTCTTCTTTCGTCTTCATTTTTCTTTCTTTCTTCAATTTTTCTTTCTTTCTTTTCTTCTTTCAATTTTTCTTTCTTCTTTCTTCTTTCGTTCATCAATTTTTCTTTCTTTCTTTCTTTCTTTCAATTTTTCTTTCTTTCGTTCTCCAATTTTCTATCTTTCTTTCTTTCGTTCTTCAATTTTTCTTTCTTTCTTCAATTTTCTTTCTTTTCTGTCTTTCGTTCTTCAATTTTTCTTATTTTCTTTCTTTCTTTTCTTTTTCATATTGTCTTTAAAAATACACTTTCTTTCTTTGTAATTCATTCATTAAATTCTTCTTTCTTCTCTCATTCATTCCTTTCGCCTTTTTTCTTTCTTCATTGTTCTTCCTTCGGATACAATTAAATTTAAAAGACTCGTCAACCATAACCACCTCACGTACAATCACTGCTACTCTGTAACTTTACTAATTCAGTCCAAGGAATATCCTTTTTTTTGGATGGGGGGGGGGTCAGGGGAGTGGGGTAGTAATTATATCACCCCACCCCCCTCCAGTTAAATAGACTTATTTGATACTTACATATCCGGTAAAGACAAACCAAACAGACAAGCGACATTTTTTCTTTCTCTGGATGATCTCAAATTTTCAAATTGAGATTCTCCTTTTTACAAAAATGGCTGATTCATCTCAACATAAACAATCATGGCTGTCACTTTCGTTCAACTATTTTGTCTGTTTCGGGTCAAAGGTCACACGATCAGTTTTCGGTTTTCCTAGGAATTCTTTTGGGTTAACTCACAAAATTTAATCTTGGTCCAAATGGTTAAACAAAACTGATGTAGGAAACTCAGCTACGTGTTTATATTATATATATATATATATTATTGGAGGATATGTGCTTAATTGAAGTCATACCTAATTTTGAAAATGAATCAGTTAATAATTAATGAATTTAGGCGGGCATAAGTGTTCAAATGTAAGGCTAAACAAATCGAGAAAATGTCAATCCCTGAATGTAAATTTCGACCTATTAGGTCTCATCAGCAAGTTTATGAGACCTAATAGGTCAAAATGTACATTTAGGGATTGACATTTCTCGACTTGTTTAGACTTACATTTGAACATATATGCCCGCCTAAATTCATTAATCATTAACTGATTCATTCTCAAAATTAGGTATGACTTCAATTAAGCACATATCCTCCAAAAATTGTCGGCTTAAAGCCATATAAAAAATAAACACATTTTTTTGTTTACTTACCCTCATATATATATATATATATATATATATATATATATATATATATATATATATATTATATATGAGGAAAGGGGGTTGGAATGAATCCGACAGAATGAGGTAAAATATAAGGAATGAAAGAACAAAACTCAGACAAATTTCTCATCTTCCCAAAGATTTCCCATTTAACCAATCAAATCTTTCCCTCGTCACAAAAACTTACCCACCTACCCACTTCCCCCTTCTATAAAACACTGTATGATCTGAATAATTCAATAAAAGCTGATGAAGCCGAGTTCCACACTCCAACGAAATATACTACACATTTTTGTCTGAGTTTTGTTCTTTCATTCCTTATATTTTACATATATATATATATATATATAATATAAGAGATTTATCCAAACCTGGTAGTAAGGGATGGTTCTATATGTGATTTCTAAGATACACTGTATTAATATTGTATGATCCAATATGTATAAATACAGCGAATCTTTAAATCACTGAAGAGAGCTCAATGTATAATAAACTTTTTAGATTATATACAGAGCAATATTTCATAGAAAGAAGGAAGAACTCAACACGTAATTCCATAATAAATTTTATTTCGACCAAAATTGGGGCCTATATAAATCTAAGTTGATTTAATATAGCTCCCCAAAATCCAGTCTCATCAGATGGGTCTCAATTCACTTTTGAAATTGCACATCACAAAAAACAAAAAGGTAGAATTTTTTTAAAATAAATTCAAACAAAAACAAAAAATATTTAAAAATTTTTTAACAGTATAAGATTGTCACCATGGTAACAGGAAGTAGAATGAGAAAAAAGAGATACATCTCAAGTTTGGCTTCTTAGGGTATTCAGACAGACAAAATATGACAGGACAGAAAAAACAGAGTATTATATAAAATATAAATAGAGAAGTAAATAAAAAAAAATTAATATTAAACATTAGAATATAATAGATAATATAATGGTGTATAAAAAACTATAGATAAAAAAGGAAATAAAAGGAATAAGAATAATAATAATAATAATAATAATAATAATAATAATAATTAATAATAGATAAAGTAAAAAATAATAATAATAATAATAATAATATGAAGTAAATAATAATAATAATAATAATAATAAAAGATAAAGTAAAAAATAATAATAAACAATAATAATAAGATAAAGTTTTTTAAAATAATAATAATAATAATAATAATAAGATAAGGTAAAAAAATATATTAATAATAAAAATAAAGTAAAAATAATAATAATAATAAATAATAATAAAATAATAATAATAAATAAAAATAAAGTAAAAATAATAATAATAATAATAATAAAATAGATAAAAGATACATTTTTTTTTAAATATTAAAAATATAATAATAAAATAAATTAAAAATAATTATTTTTGCTGTTAGTGTAATGGTTAGCAAGCTAGATTAGCAGACCATTGTTATTGAGTCCGATTCTCACTGAGTGCCTCATAATTCCGGCCTTGTGTCACAATTAAGCTAAGGTTATGATTTCGATTAATCCTAAGTAACACGTTGATTTTATCATTACCAGCCATAATTAATCCATCCGACCGTGGAATAACGATCATTATGATATATTCAACAATAAACATATGTTTCAATTTGGGTTTAAATTTATTCATAAGCAACGTACAAACTTGTGTACATTGGGGAAAAAAAGATCACGCTTGGGCAATCAACTGGATCGCCTTCTCTGGTGTGTAGTCCTGTCGGCTGGGTCTTTAGAATACGCCGACTGCACCTCTGCAGAGCAGTAAGACTCGCCCAATGGGGACACCTTTTGGCCGTGGGGTGGCGACCCGTGATGCTTTAAGGGTGGAATTCTGTCTATGAGAAGAAAAAAACTCTGAATTCTAACATGTTAAACTCCGCTTACAAAATTTACCTTGTGTCATATCCTACTCGTGCGGTAGGATTGGTATATATATATATATATATATATATATATATATATATATATATATGTGTGGTGTGTGTGTGTGTGTGTGTGTGTGTGTGTGTGGTATAATAAAAAAAATTGAAAAAACACAGGTTTAAATGAGTTAAGTGGTGAGTTTATTTTGTTGTATGTGGGAGGTGATAACAAATTTTTTTTATCTCAGAATAAGGAGAAAGGCGAGTAATAGTCCTTATTCTGAGATAAAAAAAAAAAATGTTATCACCTCGCACATAACAACAAAAGCCTGAAGATGATCTAATTAATTTATTGGCGACGCTGGCAGTGTTTCGATCTATTAATTAGATCATCTTCAGGCTTTTGGTTGTTATGCTGCGAGGCTGATAACATTTTTTTTATCTCAGAATAAGACTATTTACTCGCCTTTCTCCTTATTCTGAGAGATAAAAAAATTTGTTATCACCTCCCCACCATACCAAACAAAATAAACTCACCACTTAACTCATTTAAACCTGTTGTTTTTCCGAATTTTTTTTTATTATACCACACACACACACCACACACACACACACACACACACCAATATATTTATATATATATATATATATATATATATATATATATATATATACCAATCCTACCGCACGAGTAAGGATATGACCACAAGGTAAATTTTGTAAGCGGAGTTTAACATGTTAGGAATCAGAGTTTTTTCTTCTTCATAGACAGAATTCACCCTTAAAGCATCACGGGTCGCCACCCACGGCCAAAGGTGTTCCCCATGGGCGAGTCTTTACTTGCTCTCAGAGGTGCAGTCGGCGTATTCTAAAGACCCAGCCGACAGACTACCACACCAGAAAGGCGATCCAGTTGATTGCCCAAGGCGTGATCTTTTTTTCCCCAAGTACCACAAGTTGTACGTGTGCTTAATGAATAAATTTAACCAAAATTGAACATATGTTTATGTTTGAATATATCATAATGATCGTTTATTCCACGGTCGGATGGATAAATTATGGCTGGTAATGATAAAAAATCAACGTGTTACTTAGGATTAATTCGAAATCATAACTTTAGCTTAATTGTGACACAAGGCCGGAATTATGAGAGCACCAGTAGAATCGGACTCAATAACAAATGGTTGCTAATCTAGCTTGCTAACCATTACACTAAACAGCAAAAATTATATTTATTTTAATTTATTTTATTATTATTATTTTTAATATTTAAAAAAAAAATGTATCTTTATCTATTTTATTATTTATTATTATTATTATTATTTACTTTATTATTTATTATATATTATTATTTTATTATTATTATTATTAATTATTTTTACTTTATCTATTATTATAAATATATTTTTTTTACCTTATTTATTATTATATTATTTATTATTATTTTTAAAAAACTTATCTTATTATTATTGTTATTATATTTTTTACTTTATCTTATTATTATTTATTATTATTATTATTACTTCATATTATTATTATTATTATTATTATTTTTACTTTTATCTTATTATTTTATATTATATTTATACTTATTATTATTATTATTATCTTTATTCCCTTTTATTCCTTTTTTACTATTTAGTTTTTATACACCCATCATGATTATCTATTATTTCTAATGTTAAATATTAATTTTTTTTTAGTTACTTCTCTATTTATTATTTTAAATAATACTCTGTTTGTTTCGTTGTCCGTCCATTTTTGTCGTCATGAATACCCTAAGAAGCCCAAACTTGAGATTATCTCTTTTCTTTCTCATCTACTCCTGTTTATCCATTGGTGACCAATCTTATACTGTTTTAAAAAATTTTAAAATATTTTTTGTTTTTTTGTTTGAATTATTTAAAAATATTCTACCTTTTTGTTTTTGGCATGTGCAATTTCAAAAGTGAATTGAGACCCATCTGATAGACGGATTGGGGAGCTAATTAAATCAACTAGATTTCATATAGGCCCCAATTTTTGGTCGAAATAAATTTATTATGGAAATTACGTGTGTTGAGTTCTTCCTTCCTTTTATGATAAAATATTGCTCTGTAATATCTAAAAAGTTTTTATACATTGAGCTCCTCTTCAGTGATTTTAAAGATTCGCTGTAATTTATACATATTGGATCATACAATTTAATTACAGTGTATCTTAGAAGCATTAAATCACATATAGAATCCATTACTACCAGGTTTGATAAATCTCTTTATATATATATATATAATATATATGGTAAAATATAAGGAATGAAAGAACAAAACTCAGACAAAAATGTGTAGTATATTTCGTTGGAGTGTGGAACTCGGCTTCATCAGCTTTTATTGAATTATTCAGATCATACAAGTGTTTTATAGAAGGGGGAAGTGGGTAGGTGGGTAAGTTTTGTGACGAGGGAAAGATTTGATTGGTTAAATGGGAAATCTTTGGGGAAGATGAGAAATTTGTCTGAGTTTTGTTCTTTCATTCCTTATATTTTACCTCATTCTGTCGGATTCATTCCAACCCCCTTTCCTCATATATATATATATATATATATATATATATATATATATATATATATATATATATATATATATGAGGGTAAGTAAACAAAAAAATGTGTTTATTTTTTATATGGCTTTAAGCCGACAATTTTTGGAGGATATGTGCTTAATTGAAGTCATACCTAATTTTGAGAATGAATCAGTTAATGATTAATGAATTTAGGCGGGCATATATGTTCAAATGTAAGTCTAAACAAGTCGAGAAAATGTCAATCCCTAAATGTACATTTTGACCTATTAGGTCTCATAAACTTGCTGATGAGACCTAATAGGTCGAAATTTACATTCAGGGATTGACATTTTCTCGATTTGTTTAGCCTTACATTTGAACACTTATGCCCGCCTAAATTCATTAATTATTAACTGATTCATTTTCAAAATTAGGTATGACTTCAATTAAGCACATATCCTCCAAATATATATATATATATATAAATATAAACACGTAGCTGAGTTTCCTACATCAGTTTGTTTTAACCATTTGGACCAAGATTAAATTTTGTGAGTTAACCCAAAAGAATTCCTAGGAAAACCCGAAAACTGATCGTGTGACCTTTGACCCGAAACAGACAAAATAAGTTGAACGAAAGTGACAGCCATGATTGTTTATGTTGAGATGAATCAGCCATTTTTGTAAAAAGGAGAATCTCAATTTGAAAAATTTGAGATCGATCCAGAGAAAGAAAAAATGTCGCTTGTCTGTTTGGTTTGTCTTTACCGGATATGTAAGTATCAAATAAGTCTATTTAACTGGAGGGGGGGGGTTGATATCATTACTACCCCACTCCCCTGACCCCCCCCCATCCAAAAAAAAGGATATTCCTTGGACTGAATTAGATAAAGTTACAGAGTAGCAGTGATTGTACGTGAGGTGGTTATGGTTGACGAGTCTTTTAAATTTAATTGTATCCGAAGGAAGAACAATGAAGAAAGAAATAAAAGGCGAAAGGAATGAATGAGAGAAGAAAGAAGAATTTAATGAATGAAAATTACAAAGAAAGAAAGTGTATTTTTAAAGACAATAATGAAAAAGAAAGAAAAGAAAGAAAATAAGAAAAATTGAAGAACGAAAGACAGAAAGAAAGAAAAATTGAAGAAAGAAAGAAAAATTGAAGAACGAAAGAAAGAAAGATAGAAAATTGGAGAACGAAAGAAAGAAAATTGAAGAAAGAAAGAAAGAAAGAAAAATTGATGAACGAAAGAAAGAAAGAAAGAAAGAAAAATTGAAGAACGAAAGAAAGAAAGAAAAGAAAAGAAAGAAAGAAGAGAAAGAAAGAAAAGAAAATTGAGAACGAAAGATAGAAAAATTGAAGAAAGAAAGAAAGAAAAATTGAAGAAAGAAAGAAAATTGAAGAACGAAAGAAAGAAAAAATTGGAGAACGAAAGAAAGAAAATTTTGGAGAAAGAAAGAAAGAAAGAAAGAAAAATGAAGCAAGAAAGACAGAAAGAAAATTGATGAACGAAAGAAAGAAAGAAAGAAAGAAAGAAAATTGAAGAAAGAAAGAAAAATTGAAGAACGAAAGAAAGAAAGATAGAAAAATTGAAGAACGAAAGAAAGAAAGAAAAATTGAAGAACGAAAGAAAGAAAGAAAAATTGAAGAAAGAGAGAAAGAAAAATTGAAGAACGAAAGAAAGAATGAAAACAAAAAGGGAAGAGTTGAAAAGAAAGAAAGAAAGAAAAATAGGAATGATTTTAACAGGCCGGAGAATAAAACAATAAGATTAGAGATCAATAAAATCAAGTAATTATTTATTAAACCCGGTTTTGTTAAAACCAGTATGTTAATTAATTACATCATTCATTATGTAAACCTTTATTTCTTTGTTATATATAAGACACATTGTAGGGTTTTAAGCGCATCACGAGCTCTTCGGAGCTGGTGGGTTGCTTCGACCACTGGACCTGTATTGTTAATTAACGGCATGATCCCTATGAGCCATCCTCGCAGGCAACACCTGCCTCCTTGATTTAAAGGGACAGGGCTGGATTTATTGAGGGGGAATGCCGACGGGGTCAACGCATTTTTTGAACCCACCATCCCATGAGCCTCAGTTCGTGGGTAGTCCCACATTAAAAGACCTTGTGTCATACCCGCATACGGGTAAAAGAAAAGACCAAATCATCTGCACCCCCTGAAAATAATCAGATGGTACTATGAAATTAGCAAAAAGAAAAAAAATACTGTAAGAGTTGCCTAAGTTAAATATATTAAAGTGCTCAATACAAGAAGTAGAGCTAATAAATAATAAAGTAAGTCTAATGAGTCAGAGAATATCTTCCTAGATTTCTCGTAATGGATCCTCAGGATAATTCTGACTCAGAATTATCCTGATGATCCATTAGGAGAAACCTAAGTAGATATTCTTTGACTCATTAGGCTTACTTTACACACACACACACACACACACAGACACACAGACACACACACACACACACACACACATATATATATATATATATATATATATATATCCTACCAATGTGGAGTACTATTTCATCGCCATTCCTCCCAGGTCCACTATGACCTGAAGTGGTAGTACCTGTTAGGGTCCCATTTATGGGTTAAATAGAAAAATGTGTTTAAAAGTTTTTGAATACCCATCAAGAACGAATAAAACAAAACGTATTCTGCATAAAATAACACAACAAGGGTTGACATTCCATAAAATCCAACCAACCAACCAGCCAACAAAGAATGAATAAAATAAAAGTATTCAGCATAAAATAACCCAACAAGGATAGACATGCCAGAAAATCCAACCAACCAACCAGCCAACCAACAAAGAATGAATAAAATAAAATGTCTCCAGCATAAGATAACCCAACAAGGATTGACATGCCGTAAAATCCAACCAACCAACCAACCAACAAAGAATGAATAAAATAAAAATGTCTCCAGCATAAAATAACCCAACAAGGATTGACATGCCGTAAAATCCAACCAACCAACCAACAAAGAATGAATAGAATAAAAATGTCTCCAGCATAAAATAACCCAAAAAGGATTGACATGCCGTAAACTCGAGCCTACACACCAGCCTACTAACCAACAAAGAATGAATAAAATAAAATGTATTCAGCATAAAATAACCCAACAAGGATTGACATGCCATAAAATCCAACCAACCAACCAACCAACCAAGGGTTCTGAGCCTTTTCTACCTGAGAGCAACAAAGCCTAACACAGGAGGTTCCGGGGTCGTGATATTAAAAGCACTGACCCCCCCCCTCTGAGCTAAATTCACAAAGTAACAATTATTATTTATTAATGAGACATCTCACATTCTTTGCAATTACAAAAAAGAGATGTAATATCCTGGGTTAAATGAATAAGGTGACAGAAGGAGCTCACCAGACGAGTGATGATTTGACATATGCGACCGCAGCGCCCTCTTGGCAGGCTTTCATTTTAGGGAACAACTATTCACAGCGGTATGTAGTGCCAAACATGTTCACTACGCGCTGGATGTTGGTAATGATAAGGTTGGGGGGGGGGAACGGGTAGGTCGATTTTTCTCTTTTTAAAAATATCAAATTGTCCATCTATGCGAAAGTTGTGTGTTAGTATACTGAATACTGATACCAAAAATTAGATCTTTTACTTGTACCATTGTTTGAGGAAATAGCATCAAAGATCGTTTGCTAAAATTCACAAAAAATCCTTGATTTTACAAAATTACAAATTAATGTCACTATCAAATTGATATGCACACACACACACACACACACACACACACACACATACACACACACACACACACTCTCTCTCTCTCTTTATAAATACGTTTTTATACACGCATATATATATATACGCGTGTATAAAAACGTATTTAGAGAGAGAGAGAGAGAGAGAGAGAGAGAGAGAGAGAGAGAGAGAGAGAGTGTGTGTGTGTGTGTGTCTCTGTGTGTGTGTGAATATCAATCTGATAGTGACATTAATTTGTAATTTTGTAAAATCAAGGATATTTTGTGAATTTTAGCGAACGATATATATATATATATATATATATATATATATATATATATTTACCAAACCCCAACTTGAAACCTAAAAATGGCAACAACACTGGAATAACAACATCCACAATAAACTCTTCCTAATCAAACCCACTTTGGGAGACTGGAGACCAACTTTAAGAAAGTCTAGATAGGAACAAGTCATTGTGTCCTGATTACGCATTGGCCACACAAGACTAACGCACTCGTATATACTCAAGCAAGAACAACAACCACAGTGTGAAACATGTCAAACACCTTTGACTGTTAAACACTTATTTATGGAATGCAGATTTTTTTGCTCACATTAGAAACCGTTATTTTAAAGCAAACAATATGAAAGATCTGTTTGAAAATGTCAACATGGAGGACATTCTGTCGTTTTTGAGGGAAATAAAATTATACCATTGAATATAGACATGAACTTAATCAATACCATACAACATGATCCCCAATGGTGCTAACACATTGTCAAAACCAATTACTAAAAAAGTATGAATATAAATACACAATATATATTACTTCCTAACCGTTGGGCATGACGTACCCCCAGACGGGTTGATATGCGGTTAAAATCAACCAATCCCTTCGCACGAGTAGGATATGACACAAGGTCAATTTCTTTTGCGGAGTTTAACAGGTTAGAATTCAGTGTTTTCCTTCTCATAGATTGGTTGCCTAACGAAGGCTGAAAAGCCTAGTCTGCCATACTATTTACCCATAGCTAGAGGGAGAATAGTTGGATTCATATCTTTCTCAAGTGTATTAGCGCCATGTGAAATGTAAACAGTCTCGTCCAGGATTTGAAGTCGTTTCGACGAGTCCATTTATACACGCACCCCCACACTTTCCCTTCTGTAAATATATACACACAGGCCTTTCTATACATATATATATATACCCGCCCCACACTGTCCCTCCCTTTATTCTGTAAATACACATACAATATTTTCATACCCCCCACACACACCATCTCTGTCTCTGTCTCTGTCTCTGTCTCTCTGTCTCTCTGTCTCTGTCTGTCTCTGTCTCTGTCTGTCTCTCTCTCTCATTTCTGTAAATACATTCTATACTTAAATATTTGTATTCATAATAAACAGGGCCGGTACGTACTACTCCCCACCCCACCCGTGGGAAGGGGCAAACCTGCTTGGGGGACCCTGAAGGGCGGATTTCTTATATTTCCTATATTTCATATGAATATTAAAAAAAGTTGGCTGAGTGGCCTATTGTCGGTATCAACCGCACAGCGAGGGAGTCTAACCCATTTTCACTAGCGCTAGACCAAGGAGATTTGGTAATCCTTAACTTGTTCCTCGTAAATTCCTACCATAAAATAAACTGAACCCTCATTTTATGTCCGTGTTTTTGCAATGAATGTTTTATTTTTCTTGCACCCGTTATTTTACAATACTAAATATATTTTATTTATTAATTTTAATATTCACTTCAATGTGTATATTCTAAAAGTTTTTATTTGTGAGAATGTTTAGTTTTAAAGTGGGGGCTCCTTTTGTTGTTATTTCTTTTCTTTCTTTTTTTTTTTGGCTTTGGTACTCTAAAATTAAAATGTCAGATTTTAATCATCGTCGACGAAAAAACAAAATTACGATCATAAAAGGAGGATCCAATTTATGGCTAAATTGTAAAACGAGCCCCCAATTTAAAACTAACTAATACAATTTTGTTTATCAACTCATGTTTTTTTTATTTAACTCATAGATGGGACCCTAACAGGTACTACCACTCCGGGTCAGAGTAGACCAGGGAGCAATGGTGATGAAGGGGTGCTCCACATTCCCAAAACCTCCAAAACTTGAACCTCACCATCAGAGTTTAACGTCATTCCCAGGACATGTAGACCCTCAGTCTCCGCCTTCTAGCACCCATATGATAAAAAGGATTGGGGCTTGCCATAAGGGCAATAGGGTTGGGGTAATCATATAGGTGCTAGGGCTTGACGTGACCAGTCGATTGATCGGAGGGGGCCTCTCCGACCGCCCGTCTAGCCCAAGATAGGGCCAAAGTGGAGTATTGCATGTCATGAACTGCTCTTCCACCTGAGCTCTATCCTTAAGCATCTCGGGTCGCCACCCACGGGCAACAGGTGGCCCCATTGGGGGAGTCTTATCCCTCTGCAGAGATGCAGTCGGTGCATTCTAACGCCCCAACCGACAGGGCGGGTTAGTATTTTATATTATTCCATTTAATATTTCGTGTATGTTAATACTAGTATAACTCAAGAGTTTATTATTCTCAAATAAATAAATAGCCTGTAGGATAGACTAAAATTAAAAAAAAAAACAACTTATATTTTAATAGTTATTCGTGCTTTCTTGCAACCCCCTAACCCTAATCCTAACCCTAACCCTAACCCTAGCGAGTATTTTATATTATTCCATTTGATATTTCGTGTATGTTCGGTAGTATAATTCAAGATTTTATTATTCTCAAATAAATAAAAAAATAAATAAATAAAATTTAAAAATATATATTTTAATAGTTGTTCGTGTTTTCTTGCAAAAACAACTTTAACCCGGGTAACGCCAGGTAGCTCTGCTAGTATTTTATATTATTCCATTTAATATTTCGTGTACGTTTGGTAACAATACTTGTATAACTCAAGATTTTATTGTTCTCAAATGAATGAATAAATAAATAAATAAATAAATAAATAGGATATACTAAATTTAAAAACATACATTTTAATAGTTGTTCGTGCTTTCTTGCAAAAAATAAAAATAAAAAAATAAATAAAATAAAAATAAATGAAAATAAATAGATAAAAAATAAAACAACAACAAAAAAACATAGACAAACAAAAGAAAAACACTATTCCCACGGTAACAAAAAAATATTCTATATATTAGTCGATTTTTAAAAAATGCTGGTATTATTAAATATAACACTAAGTTACATTAGAAAATTTTCTGTGAACTTTTCGCTAATAAATATCTTTAAATTCCTTTAGCTCTTTTTTTCTTTTTCGTTTAATTTCTTTCTTTCTTCTTTCTTTCTTTCATTCTTTCTTTCTTTTCTTTCTCCTTTCTTCTTTCTATCTTTTCTTTCTCCTTTCTTCTTTCTATCTTTTCTTTCTTTCTTTTTTTCTTTCTTTCTTTCTTTTTTTTCTTTTTCAAAATATAAATATGTTTCTGTTAATAAGTTTAAATGACAATCTTTTCACACACAGAAATCGTTAAAAAAAAATAAACTCACGAATTTATTTATTCGTCACAAAAAAAAAAAAAAGAAATGGACTTTTTTTTCTCTCTTTTTTCTTGAGAGTTCATTCAAATTTTAAGGTGTGTTCTCTTCTTTTTTTTCTTATCTTTTTTTCTTTTTCTCTTTTTCCTTTTCTCTTTTTCTTTTCGTTACCTTTAGATCCAAAGCTCAAAACTTGGCTAACGTATATGTGTGTGTAAATGTGTATTAGTGTGTGTGTGTGTGTGTGTGTGTGTGTACGCTGAACACAACACTTGCTTAATGGCATTTACGTAAACACGAATCGACGTAGTTTAACACGACCTCTCAACAGGCAGGAAGACAAACAAAGAAATCCTATACTGTCGGCTAAGAAGTGCTCACAAGGGTCGGCCTTTCCCGGCCGACACACACATATCATCGACATCTCCGCTGGGACACTTACATAGGCATTCGCTTATTTGGAGAAAGGAAAAAAAAAACAACAAAAAACCCCAAACGTACAAAGGATGTTCTTTAGTCCTACATATGTACATATATGTACATACCTGTCTGGTAATTAGTTCGAATTGTTCCTTATATCACCTGTACTGAATTTTACACATACCTTCGATGAGCTATCGGTTAATACAAATACTAGTTGGAGATTAAAAAAAAAACAAAAACAGGTAAGTGTCTACTTTTGCTTATTGTAATTTCTTTTTTTTTGAATATTCAGCGATGTTTGGTATAAGGTCACGTTAAAAGAGGGTTCTGTTTTTTGTGTATATGTGAGAGGAATATAGTTGCTCTGAAAATCGAAATTTAAAAAATTGGCTGTTACGTAGGCTCGAACCCGAAAAAAAACCTTGTGGTATTACGTATGTATTACTAAAAAATTTTCTTTTTTTCAAAACATATATATATATATATATATATATATATATATTGTGTGTGTCTGTTTATATGTGTGTGTGTATTTATTTATATATATATGTATGTGTGTATATTTATATACGTGTGTGTGCGTGTGTATATATTTATGTATGTGTGTATATATATTTATGTGTGTGTGTGTGTATATATGTGTGTGTGTGTGTATATATATTATGTGTGTGTGTGTATATATATTTATGTGTGTGTGTGTGTATATATATTTATGTGTGTGTGTATATATATGTTTATGTATGTGCGTGTGTATATATTTATGTATGTGCGTGTGTATATATATATTTGTGTGTGTGTGTATATATATTTATGTATGTGTGTATATATATTTATGTGTGTGTGTGTGTGTGTATATATTTATATATACATATATATAATGAGTTTTTCACACCTGCCGTAGCTGGTGGTTTACTGGAGACTGAGTGACAGCAAGTCTCCTCAGGTCTCCAGGACTCTTCTGAGTATTCTAGCCGATCCCAACCGTGCTGTAGTTTGGATGGTCTCGATTCTTCTGATTTCCAGTTCACCCAAATTCTTTTCCAGACTTTTGGGGATCTATTATTATTATTATTATTATTATTATTATTATTATTATTATTTCATTTATTTTGATCTTTTTCTCAAGATGAACAAATAACTCAAAAAACAAATAGGAAGATTTTTTATAACTTCTATCTACCTATCGATCTATCCACATATATATATATGTGTGTGTGTGTGTGTATAGGGTCGGTTCGTACTACCTTCGAGTTCCTAACCCGAAAGAAAGGGGTTCAACCCTGATTGGGGGCTCCAGGAAAGACATGTTTAATATATTTCATATAAATAATACTTAATGAGAATGGATATGTCGTAGTATGAGAGCCCCGTAGTATAGATTCGGAGTGTCCCACAAGACTTTAGCCCTGTATATCTATCTATCTATCTATCTATATATATATATATATATATATATATATATATATATATATATATATATTTGTATATGTATAAGTATTAACTTACCGGTGGGTATAAGTACGATCGTTGGAAGCACACAATATCCAGAGGTTAAGGTTGAGAAAAAAACAAATACAAAGTGCTCAATACAATGTAGAGCATAAAGCTTACTCCTTTCCATTCTTAAAATAAATATATATATATATATATATATATATATATATATATAAGTCGTCAGGGCGGCCTAATGTCGGTATCAACCAGACAGTGAGGGAGTCTATCCCCTTTTCAATAGCGCTAGACAAGGAGATTATTTTAGCATCCGAGGTGGAGCGCCACACCTACCATCAGCTCCTTACTTTACCGCACAGGTCCCTGTGCTACTCATACGCTGAGTTGGCGGGGCCGATATCGAACTAGGAACCTTGTGGTTTCTAGCCGAACTCTACCGACTGAGCTAAACCGGCTCCTCTCTGTCTCTGTCTCTCTCTGTCTCTCTTTATATTATATATATATATTATATATATATATATATATATATATATATAACTTGCTTATAAATAATAACTTGATGACGAGTTATAAACATTAAAGCGACATTTCTTCCAGGCTGTAGTCATATCAGTACTGCTGTATGACTGCACCACCTGGACCCTAACGAGGCGCCTTGAGAATAAGCTAGATTGGAGCTGCACAAGAATGCTGAGTGCAGTCTTGAACAAGTCGTGGAAACAGCACCCCACAAGGGAGCAGCTGTATGGCCACCTGCCCCCTATCTCACAAATCATCCGAGTGAGACGGACTAGACATGCAGGACACTGCTGGAGAAGCAAGGACGAACTCATAAGCGATGTTCTCCTGTGGAAGCCAACACATGGACATACTAGTGTGGGCCGCCCAGCAAGGACCTACATTGACCAACTATGTAAGGATGCTGGCTGCTGCGCGGAAGAACTCCCAGGGGCGATGAATGATAGGGAAGGTTGGCGAGAGATTGTCATGGATATCCGTGCTGCCTGCACGACATGAGGTTGATGATGATGATATATATTGTAATGCACACACATACACACACACATATGTGTGTGTGTATGTGTGTGTGAGTGTGTGCGTGTGTGTGTTTATTACAATATATTATTTGAAGGATTTGCATCTATCAATACTGATAATTGAACTTTGTATTATTACTGAAATTTATATATCTCTATATAGATATATAATCTTCGATAATAGTACAAAGTTCGATTTACAGTACTGATAGATTATTTTCTAAAAAGGTCAGTCCGATTAATCAGTTGATTAATTGATTGATATCAACATCATGTCAACTCAAAATGTTTGACCTTTGATCATTTGAAGAAAGAAATTCTCGGTCCCTAATTTTTACATTTCTTGAAAGATCATATCCTGATGAATACAGAAAATAATGAAAAATAAAAGAATATAAATTCAATACCCTAAAAATGTTTTATTTTCGTAATTTTAAAAACAATATTTTTCTTTTAATTGATGCAAAAAAATTATTTTATCTAAGTTAAATCATGTTTTTCTTTTTCTTTTTACTATATTAGTGAAAAAAAATACATCGGTACTTGTTCGATTTCTAGGTCAATTTTAAATGCCTATCATTATCTATTACTAACTTTAAAATTTGACCAAAAATAGATTTAAGATCTATCTAAAATTGTAAGTTAAAAAATGCCATACTATGTCCTGCATATTTTCCAAGATTTTTTTATATATTTATTATAAATTAAAAAAAAGCTTGTCAATTTAAACTATGGATAACAAAACGAGAATTATTCTATGCCTAGAGGTTAGGGAATCGTATTCATCGCACATTTATAATTACATTTTTGTGTGGTTGTTTCTTAAGAGTTATGCCAAGAATGGTATCTCTATCTCACTAATATTTTGCCATTTAAAGAAAATTCAGTTATGATCTATCATGAACAGTATCATTTCGATATTACATGAAATGAGCACCAAATCGTGATGTACACAGTTATATGATACCATAGGAAGCGCGTAGTGTAATGGTTAAAGTCATGGGAAATGGACTCGTCGCCCCGAGTTCAAATCCTGGACGTGGTAATTGCATTTCATTTAGCGCTAATATCCTTGTGAACGGTATGAATCCTACTCTCCCTCCAGCTATGGGTAAATAGTAGGGCAGACTGGGCTCTTTAACCTTGGTTAGGCAACCGGTCTAGGAGAAGGAAAACTCTGAATTCAAACCTGCTGAACTCCGCTTAAGAAATTGACCTTGTGTCACATCCTGCTCGTGCGGAGGGGTAGCTAAATATATATATGATACCAGAGACTTATTGATTGATTTTAACGGCATGTTAATCCGTTTAGGGTTATTTTATGCCTAGAGGTTAGGGAATTGTTTTCATTGTAGATTTATGTTGATATTTTTATGGAGTTGTTCCTCAAGAGTTTTTTTTATATACACGGTTATACAATATCAACTTTTCCTATTTCATCATCTTATAATGGAGATAGTGTGTTTTTCTGTCTGTAACTGAAACTATATCACTACTCATGTCACAATTCCCTTAGTTATTTACGTCACATTCTCCATGATTTTATTCTTATTTAAACCTCAATTATTAATAAAATTAGTTAACATTATTAATACTATTGACCATTACTACATACTAATAACATGCAATTGTATTTATATATATATACAATAATATATTTTCATCACGATACTCATCACGATGAGATGCCCTGTTTACCCAACCCGTTCGCCACGAGTAGGATGTGATATATATATATATATATATATATAATAAATAAGTAATCCACAGAGACGTGTTTCGAGGTTTCACCTATCACCAGTGTGGTTATACCTTAACAGCTACGCCTGGCCGGGTTTGAGACCTGAATGAATTTTCGTTCGCCAAGTCTCTTACCGATGCTATCAGGAGAATATTTAATTGATACATTTCTAAGCGGAAATGAATTCACTAGAGTCCTCTAACTTTGTAAACAAAGCAAGAGTTAGCTACATGCCAGAACGGTGAATGTTACAATTAAATCCCTATTTAGAGAACTCAACCAAAGTGAGAGTATATATATATATATATATATATATATATATATATATATATATATACCAACCCATCCGCACGAGCAGGATGCGACACAGGGTCAATTTCTTAAGCAGATGAATTCAGAGTTTTCTTTCTCCTAGACTGGTTACCTAGCCATGGTTAAAGAACCCAGTCTGTTTTGCTATTTACCCATAGCTCGAAGGAGAATTGAATTCATACCTTTCCCAAGGGTATTAGCGCAATGTGAAATGCAAACAGCTTCGTCAAGGAATTGAACTCGGGTCGACGAGTCCATTTCCTACGACTCTACGACTCTAACCATTAGACCACGCGCCTCCATTACAGTGGGATTTGATATGAGGTCACATGCATGGAGCAACCAGCGAGGATCGAACTTGCTATCAGTCGTAATGGATCCGCGAGACTAACGTTCTATTCATTGCAACTACGATGGGACACCCTTATTGGATATCAAGTGTTTTTATCAAATTCAAATAATTTGTAAAGAGATCTATTTGACCCACATCTGTAGGCGTTCGTGATGTAATGCTTATATTCGGAGGAAATGGACACGGTGACCTGGGTTCAATCCCGGGGCAAAGCTGGTTGCATTTCACATAGCACTAATATCCCTGAGAAAGGTATGCACTTAATTATTTTCTTTTCAGCTATGGTAAAAATAGTAGGGTAGTCTCGTTTGGGTTTGGTATGGCAACCAGTCTAAGAGAAAGAAAACTCTGAATTCAAACCGTTAAACTACTATTCTTCTACTAGGATGGCTTTGGCATTAGATAACCCATGAAGATTGATATGCAATTAAACAAGGAAACTAATCTATACCTGAACAAAGGCTACCAGTTATGATAATAAAGTAGTAATAATAATAATACTACTGTTCTTCTACAAGGATGGCTTTGGCATTAAATAACCCACGAAGGTTGATATGCCATAAAAACAAAGAAACAAAACGTAACAGTTTTGTGCCTAAGATTTTATCAAATCTCTTTGATAATTGCATAGGCGAGAAACTGACAGTTACCAAGCGCCGTTGAATTTATGTTGACGCTAATCTAACTTAGATATATAATGCTCTAACGCTGATACTGAGCACTCTTTATTAATAAATATATCAAACTTTATATATATTTTATCTTCTCCAATAGTTTATATAATAATTATATTAATTCGATGCTTCAAAAGAGTCCAATAATAGATGAGGAAAACTTTCCATTAGGGACTTCTCTCTCTCAAAAAATATTTTATCTTTTATTTTTTATTTTTTTTATTTTGGGAGAGGTCCCTTGGAAAGGATTTTTCATTTATTCCACTCATCTCATTCATTTTTATTCCATTCATTCATTCATTTTGCCATTAATACTTAACTATATGTGTCAAATATAGGTGTGTCAAAAAGTATCGGAATTTTTTGTACTTTTTGACACACCTTGTATTCGGAAAAAAAAATAACGTTCCATTCATTGTTCATTTCTATCTTTGTAAATACAGCTTCAATCTCGATAATTTTATGATACACTCTGTATTCTGAAAAAAAAAAAGTTCCATTCATTGTTCATTTCTATCTTGGTAAATACAGCTTCAATCTCGATAATTTTATTCTGAAAAAAAAAATAACGTTCCATTTATCACATATAACACACACATACACACAGACAAATGTGTGTATATATATATATATATATATAAGATTTTTGGATGTTTGTTTTTATAGAAGCATTGTTGATAAATTATTATTTATATTTTGCTTGAAGGCAATTATAAATGCATGTATCGCATAAAATTCGATAATTATAGAAAATAATTTTGACAAGTAAATCCCACAAAGGATGGCTCGCTATGCAGAACACCGTACAGACTGTTTCGACTTTATTAAGTCTCTTCACTTCGCCGAAGAGCTTACGGCCGGGTTTGTTTACTAAATAAACGTCCACTTACCTACTATGGCAGGGGCGTGTAATAGTATCATTGACAAGGTTAATTTCGCAGGGATTGTTCGCTATGTACCGAACGGATATGGTCTCTGACTATGCCTGTGAAGTCCCGGTTTCGATTCCTGTCGGAGGGGAGTCGTTAGTATACATCGCTGAAGAGACTTAATAAAGTCGAAACAGTCTGTACGGTGTTCTGCATAGCGAGCCATCCTTTGCGGGATTTACTTGTCAGATTATTTTCTATAATTATCGAATTTTATGCGATACAGGCATTTATAATTGCCTTCAAGCAAAATATAAATAATAGAGAAAGTTAGACAAACACGGGATGTTGTACAAGATAGATGTTTATTTAGGTTGTGATGTCGACATTATAACGTCTCGGTCTGTTAGACCTTCGTCGGGACGTTGGATAGAGTTCTTGCTTCAACGGTGAACATTTTCATACTGGTGAGTTAGGAGATCGTGAATAGGGGAGGGGGTGGTCAATTGTTGGTGTTAGTAGGCGTGTTTAAGTTGGTAGTGGGAGTTCTATTTTTTCTGATGGGGTGTGTTGCTAGTAAGGTTCTGTTAACCTTATGTGTGTCTGTATATATATATATATATATATATATATATAATATATATATATATATATATTGCTCTCATATGCAGCATTTCATTTTTCTCCAGATAGTCTCATATCATATACCTTGACAAAGGGTGAAGTTCACCCGAAATATCGGTATTGATCAAACCAGGAACAGAACAACAATTGAATATTAAAATTCTGATTTTTTGTTCTTTTTTCCAATGCTTCAAAAGACCCCAAAAAAAAAACTTTTACAAGAACAAAGTTTATTCATAACACACACACACACACACACACACACACACACACACACATATATATATAATATATATATATATATATATATATATATATGAGGACACGTAGAAGCGTATTCATCATGAAAGAGATGGAAAAAAATTCTAAAAAGAAAATTAGGGTACCCTTATAATTAGATGTATAATCTAAAATAAATAATTCTTTTTTCGGTCAGTTCTCATCAGAGAAATTCATTGATAGAAGGTTATACGTAGGTTGGAATTGTTGATAAAAAACGTAATTTTTTCCCCCTTTTCAATAAGAACGAGAAATTAAGAGAAATTACGAACTGTGCGGAGGGGTTCGGAAATTTCTGGTTCCACCGCACGAAGGTTGAGGCTTGAGGTGTCAAAGTGAAGCAATTTGTGGAACTGTTTTTGTATACACAGAGCTGGTTAGATACGGGAGATGTAAAAAGACTCAATTACTTGTAGCTGAAGTTCGCTGCTAGAACCGCTGAGGATGGAAAAACCCAAATAAAAAAGTAATAAAATTCAGCTAATGAATTTATTAGCAAACCACCCAAAAAACAAAAACACCTGTTTAAAAGACTAATGTTAAAAATGAAATTCCTTTCCACTCCCACAAAAACAGGAAGAGAGAGTGAAATACTCATGGTATATATATACACATGCATGTAAGAATTCATTTTCATATTATCAATCAAAGCCTGAAGAAGATACCAGAAGATCTGAAACACGTGTTGCATATAAAACAAAAAGAATTAAACATTTTTTTCTGAGAACAAAATACATTTTGCGGACCTTCTTCTTTTTTTATAATATATATATATATATATATATATATATATATATTTTTTATTTTTTTCAAATTTTAATTTCTAAATTGTGATAGCGTGAAGAAAAAGGTCAACAGATGGTTTATAAATAAAGAAAATGTACAAGCTGATACATGGGAAAAATTATTAAAAAAGAAAAGATCAAAGTAGCCGGACTGTCTGAAAATAATCGTCGGTATCGGGATGAATGGCTAAAAGAAAGAAAAAAAAGCGACGAAAAGTATGTCTAAGTTATATATGTAAAAAGAGCTCAATACATTTAGTATAGCAAAATTATATATATATATATATATATATATATATATATATGAGAGAGAGAGAGAGAGAGAGAGAGATAATACAGTTAATAAAGATAATCTTATTATAATTGAGATTCGGTGTCTGTCTATCTGTAACCAAAACTGCGTCACTCCTTACATCACAATGTCCGTCATTCAATAAATATAATAAATATAATTTATTAACGATGTCTGTAAAAATTTGAGTTAGATTTACCTCAAAACAACCCATGTTATTAATGCATTTAAAATCCCGCAACGTGTCTTATATATCACTAAGAAATAAAGCTTTACATAATATAAGGTGCGATTAATTTACATATTTGTTTTAAAAAACCGGGATCTTTAATATTATTGTTTTATTCTCCAACGTATTAAAATCAGTCTTATGAATAATTTCATATGGAATAAAATTAAAATATAATTAAAATAAGTGTAATCGTTTTCTATGCGTTCTTATTTAATTTCGTGAGTCTTTCTAATTTAATATATTTCACTGCATTAAAACTTAAATACTTATGCTTAGAGGGTGCATATTCTTGCTAGTAGATATGAAAAAATATCATGGCGTTAATGACACACACACACACGCATGCATGCAGTGCAGCCAAAAACTACCAATGACTTCAAAAAGCATGACTCAGATGATGACCTTGAGGTCAATACTTTTTTGGTGACCGATGCATCAAAACCATCTTTTTTTTTTCATTCTTTCTTTCTTTCTTTCTTTCTTTCTCTCTACCCCTCTCTTCCCCCTCTCCCTGATCATATATACCTATGTATGTCTACACACGTATACATATATATTGTACTATTTCTCTGAATTTTTTAAATGAGGCTTGATAATTTGGATAATTCGGACTATTGTTCTCATCTTTATTATTATCTGTACAATTGGACTCGTAGCGTAGTGGACATAGGCATTACTCTCTCACTGATAGATATAGCAAATTATGTTACTCATCTCTCTCTCTCTCTCTCTCTCTCTCTCTCTCTCTTTCTCTCTCAATGGATATATATATATATATATATGGATATATATATACATATATATATAATGGATATATATACATATACATATAATGGATATATATAATGTATATATATATATATATATATATTTATAATGTATATATATAATGCATATATATATGCATATATATATGGATGCACACACACACATATATATATACATATATATATACGCACACATATATGTATATGCATATATATATGTATATGAATATATATGCATAAATTTATATATGCATATATATATGCGTATTATTATATATGCATATATATATATGCGTATATTCATATATGCATATATATATATATATATATATATATTGGAAAAGTAACAGCCAGATTTATCTCCATTTCTTCTTAACACACACACACACACACACACACACACACACAACACATGTGTATGTATATATCTATCTATCTATCTCTCTAAATATATATATTCCTTTGAATCTATTTCTCGCCATCCGTACCTATCGTAAGGGAAGGTAAGTCGTCTAGTCGGCATCTAGTGGCCGTACAAAGCAAATGAATGTAACTTTCTTGTCGACCAACTCTGATGTGTAGGAGCCCGTGGGAGAACGTCGTTTCTGAATTCGTCATGACTTCTCCAGCTGTGCCCAACATGTCTTGTCTCTCTTTGATTGTTAGTGAGATGGGAGGTAAGTCATCGTACACCAGATGTTTTTTTATTGTTGCTGCTTTTTCTGCTCTCTCTCTCTCTCTCTGCCATCTCCTTAATATATATATATATTATATATATATATATATATATATATATAAACACTCTCACACATTCAATTCACCTTCACATACATACACACATCATTTTATCCAATCATACGCATCCCGTGTCTATTGAATTTTTTGAAATTTTTTGTAATTTTTTCGATTTTCCTTACATTTGAAACATCTTCACCTGATGAAACCAATATGGTTGTGATTGTTCCTTTGTCACCTAATAAATAGATATGTAAAACCTTTATATATTTATCTTATTATATTATATTATATATATATATATATATATATATATATTNCTATCTTTACTTCCTATTTTAACTAACATAGTTAATTAGGAAAATTTTAGCATTGAAAAACGGAAGTGATGAAAGAAGTTTCAGTTGTCTATATTTTCCGATTAACCCCCCTCTGTTTCAAATTTTTTATCGGAATTCTTAATTAGTTTCATTAGCCTTTCTGATTTAATATCATTTTTTATTACATCTAAACTTAAATACTTGCACCCGGAGGGTGCATATATTTGCTAGTATTTTTAATATTATTTCATTATTTTTTTATTATTTCTGATGCACTACTTTTATATTTTATTTATTTATTTAATTATTTGATTTATCAATGACTTATCTTTTTTTTATTCATAATAAAATTATTATTTCATTATTTTATTATTTTATCATTTTATATATTATTTTATATATTATTTTATATATTAATTTTTTATAGTTTTTATTTATTATTTTAATCATTTTATTATTTTATATATTATTTATATATTATTTTTATATATTTTGTTCTTATATATTTAATATTTAACAGAGACGACACTTTTAGATGTACAAAAAAGGACAAATCTAAGCAAAGCTTAGTAAATAACAGAGAAGAAAGAGGTTAAGCAGCGTTGAGCCTATTCTATACTTAGATGGTGGAATACTTAAGCGACATCAAGTATGTAAGCAAACTGAACCAAGTGGTGTGGTTTGGTTTGGTTTGGTTTGCGGTTTAGTTTGATGTTGTTTTTACGGCAATATCAACCTCAGTGGGCCATTCAATGCGATAAAGTTTTGAAATAAATTAATTCTTAATGGATACACAATTTTTTTTATAAACACATTTTTCTATTTGAACCACGTATATTTGAGAATCTGTGTTACACCTCAAATATACTGAGTTCAAAGTTAACTGACCTGAAAAAAATAAAAAGTTTTTGAATAAAATAACTGGTGCATTATATATTTTATTCCTTAATATATCACACTGAAAGTTTCATTAAATTCGTTAATTCCTGATTTTTCGTATTTTCTTTCTTTCGGCGTGGGGACATACGATGGTGGAATTTAAGGTCTGTTAGTTGAGTTAACCAAGCAAAGCTTAAAAATAACTATGGGGTTTTATATTTGATCATTTTTTGTTCTCTTTTTTTTTCTTTCTGTTATTACATCATATAGACCAATATTAATGTATGTTCTAATGTTTTAACAGAGGCGACATTTTTACGGGTAAAAAAGCCCCGCTTCAAAGTCACGAAAATAAAACAGGTAAATTGAAATTACTCGATCGGCTTCTTCAAACTAAATTGTCCAAAAAAATATTTTTCTTGAAGTTATCAAACAAAACAAACAAGTTAAAACCTGTCGCTTGCATGTCTGACTCTTTTCTCTTTTTCCTTTTTCTTTTTTTTTTTCTTTTTTTCTTTTCTTTTTTTTTTTTTCTCTGTTTTTAAATAACAAGATTTGTAATTCGGTTAATTCATTTTTTTTTAAGTAACGTTGTTTGTAGTTGAGTCCATATTCGCCTCATTCAACGCTATCAATTAAAAAAATATATTTTTCGTCTGCAACTGTACACTCAAGCAACAGCAGGTACTGTAACATAATGAGACGTGTGGCAGATCTAGGCAAAGTTTAAAAATAACAAGAGAATAAAAAAAAAGGTGAGCAGCGATGATCTGTTCAATATTTAGATGGGTGACTACTTACATACTTTTTTGCCTGTCGCTGTTACCACTTAAGCAACAGCAAGTACTATAAGCAACCTCGGGCCTGTGTCAGATCTAACAAATCTTAAAAAGAAACAAACAAGAAAGGAAGAAGTTAAGCATTGCTGGGTCTGTTCAATACTTAGATGGGTGACCACTTAAGCAACCGCAGGTAACTGTAAACAAATGAGACCTGTGTGGCAGACCTAAGCAGAGCTTACCAAATAAACAATAGTGAAAGAAGTTAAGCAAGTTAGGGTCTATTCAATATTTAGATGGGTGACCACTTAAGCAACCGCGGGTACTTTAAACCCAAAATGAGGCCTGTGTGGCAGATCTAGGCAAAGCTAGCAAAATAACAGAGAGAAAAGAAGTTTAGGCAGCGATGAGTCCATATTCGACTCAGTCAAGCGACCAATTTTTAAAAAAATCATTTTCCGTCTGTCGATGTACGACTTAAGCAACAGCAGGTACTGTAGGCAATCTGGATGCCTGTGTGGCAGATCTAAGCAGAGCTTAATAAATAACACGAGAGAAAGAAGTTAAGCAGAGATGGGTCTGTTCAATACTTAGATGGGTAACCACTAAGAAACATCAAACATTGTAATCCATCTGAAGGAGCCAGTGTGACAGATCTGAGCAGAAGCTTAGTAAATAACAAGAGAAAGAAGTTAAGCAGAGATGGGTCTGTTCAATAACTTAGATGGGTGACCATTAAGCAACATCAAACACTGTAATCCATCTGAGGAGCCAGTGTGGCAGTTCTAAGCAGAGCTTAGTAAATAACAAGAGAAAGAAAGTTAAGCAGCGATGAGTCTGTTTAATATTTAGATGGGTAACTACTTAACTTACTTTTTCGTCTGTCGTTGTACCACTTAAGCAACAGCAGGTACTGTAGGTAATCTGAGGCGCCTGTGTGCAAACCTAAGCATAGCTTACAAAATAACAAGATAGAAAGAAGTTAAGAATTGAGGGCCTGTTCAATACTTAGATGGGTGACCACTTGGCAATAGTCGGTACCGTAAGCAAACTGAGGCCTGTATAACAGATCTAAACAAAGCTTATAAAATAACAGAGAAAGAAGTTAAGCAGCAATGAGTCTGTTCAATACTTAGATAGGTGACCACTTAACATACTTTTTCGTCTGTCGCTGTACCACTTAAGCAACAGCAGGTACTGCTATGCAAGGGCACCTGTGTGACATATATTCGGGTTGCTGATCATAAAAATTAACATACAAATACATTTCAAATCTCCCATCTCTCTCTCTCCTCTTTCTCTCTCTCTCCTCTTCTCCTCTCTACTCTCCAGGAAAACTAACATGTAAACAAGGAGGTAATCAAGAGATACATAGAGAGGAGGGAGTGATAGAATGTATAGTAGAGACCGGGCCATTTTTTTACTTAATTGCAAAATAACGACTAATTAGAACAATTAAAATGGAATATTTTTCAAACATAACTCAACCTAAAAGTAAGGAAAATTTTGTTAGTATAACTTTCATGTCATTAAACTAAACAGTAAAAAAGCTTTAGGAGACAAAAGCTGATTCGCGTCAGCTTTAGTATGATAATAGTTATTGTCAGTATTATAACATATATATATGACAATATTATATATAATATACACATATATATTGACAATATTATATATATATACACATATATATTGACAATATTACATATATATACACATTAAATTATATTTTAACCATTAATTTAATTATTTTATTATTAATACTTTTCATATATATATTCAATATTATATATATATATATTACTCATATATATATTCAATATTATATATATATTATATATACTCATATATATATTCAATATTATATATATATATATATACTCATATATAATCTCAATATTTAATATAATATATATATTATATAATATATATTATATTATATATATATATATACTCATATATATATTCAATATTATATTATATACATATACATATATATATCAATATTATATATATATATATATATATATATATTCAATATTATATAATATATAATACTCATATATATATTCAATATTATATAATAATATACTCATATATATATTCAATATTATATATATATATAATCATATATATATATTCAATTATATATATATATATATACTCATATATATATTCAATATTATATATATATAATACTCATATATATATCAATATTATATATATATATACTTCATATATATATTCAATATTTATATATATATATATACTCATATATATATTCATATATTTATTATATATATATATACTCATATATATATTCATATATTATATATATGTTACTCTATATATATTTATTATATATATATATATACTCATATATATATATAATATATAAAATCACATATATATATTGTCAATATTATGTATATTAAAATATATATATATTAGTCAATATTATGTATATATATTGTCAACACTATATATAAACAATTATATAAATGTCAAGATATATTTATATATTTTCATATCTTATATGTGTATAAGGGATGGAGCACTCTATGGCGGCTTTACATAAAGATGTTGCGTATTAAAACAGTTACACATCCCTTTGCATTCTGTAAGTGACGATAGCCAAGCGGTTAAGCTCTTCGACTGATGTTGAATCGATCGGATTTCTATCTCGGCTGTAGGTAGCTTACAAATATCTAGCCACACTGAAGAGACTTTATAAGTCGAAACACGGTATCTGTGGATGACTACATACATATATATGTATGTATTATAAATCTGCTCTGCTTTATTAACATTGAGCACCTTTTCATGCCAATACTTTCTCATTTATTCTCTATTCATTATATATACTAGCAAATATATGCACCCTCCGGGTGGCAATTACTTACGTTTTAATGTAATAAAATATTGTATCAATTAGAAATGCTAATGAAACTAAATAAGAAAGCAGATAAAAATATTTGAAACAGAAGGAGGGCATAATAAAAAATAGAACAACTGTAAACTTACTTCTCCTCACTCCCGTCTTTCATGCTAAATTTTCTAATTAATACTATTTAGTTAAAATAGGAAGTAAAGAATAAAATTACTGTTATTTTTTCTTTGTTAATGAATTTTTTTAAAAGATTTATCCCTGAAATTTTATATAATATTCATTAAGATAAAACCAAACAATTAGAAATCAGTAATACTAAGCACATATTTTTATTAAAATAAGATTTTTAATATCAATAATGTAAATAGCCTTCCCATTCACACTGTAACTGCTATTTTGTTGTATAATATAAATACAATTGGCATGTTATTAGTATGTAGATATGGTCAACAGTATTAATTATGTAAAACAATTTTATTAATAATGGTGAGGTTTTAAATAAAAATAAAATCATGGAGAATGTGACGTAATAACTAAGGGAATTGTACTTGAATAGTAATATAGTTTCGGTTACAGACAGAAAAAACACAATCTCCATTATAATAAGATATATATATATATATATATATATATATAAATATATATATATATTTATAACCTAAATCATCATCCTATTACAGCGTGTTTCACGAGTCCAATATTCAGGTAGGTAATTACATGATAGCTCATATTATTATATATATGTTTGTGTGAGTGTGTTGTGTAGTGTGTGTGTATGTTTGGAGGGTATAATTTACTTGCGGACTCAAGCCATAACGCTAGGAACTGGTTATTACAATTGTCATCTATGATAGATTGTTTTAATCTGAACTTCATTCGAGGCAACGAATGAAGTTGATACGAGGCCTACAAAGTATGTATATATATATATATATATATATATATATATATATATATATAATATATATATATATGAAACATATCTATGTATGGAGCCTTCAAAATGTTTATTTATTACTCTAGCACGCTAAATGAATATGGTAACAGTACAACATTTTAATCATATCTTATTATGTTATCTTATTATATTACACCACCTGTCAGTTGTGGCTGTAGAATACATCGACTGCACCCTACAGAGAGGCAACAACCTCCAATTAATTTTATTATAAAAATCATTTCCTATGCATTTTTATAGTAAAATCATTGCCATGCCATTTATGTAAAATTCATTGTCCAATGCATCTTTTATTAGTAAAAAATCATTTCAATGCATTTTATAGTAAAAATCATTTTCAATGCATTTTTATAGTAAAATCATTTCCAATGCATTTTTATAGTAAAAATCAATTCCAATGCATCTTTATTAGTAAAGATCATTTCCAATGCATCTTTAATAGTAAAAATCATGTCCAATGCATTTTTATAGGTAAAAATCATGTCCAATGCATTTTTATAGTAAAAATCATTCCATGCATCTTTATAGTAAAAATCATTTCCAATCGCATCTTTATAGTAAAAATGATGTCCAATGGCATTTTTATAGTAAGAAATCATGTCCAATGCATTTTTATAGTAAAAGTCATTTCCAATACATTTTTTATTAGTAAAAATCATTGTCCAATGCATTTTTTATAGTAAAAAGCATCGTCAATGCATTTTTCTAGTAAAAAGCATCGTTCAATGCATTTTTATTAATAAAAACATTTACAATACATTTTTTATAGTAAAAAATCATGTCCATGCATTTTTTAGTAAAAATCATTGTCCAATGCATTTTTTAAGTAAAAATCATTTCAATACATTTTTATAGTAAACATCATTTTCATGCATTTTTATAGTAAAAATCAGTCCAATGCATTTTCATAGTAAAAATCATTTCCAATACATGTTTATAGTAAAACATTATTGTCCAAATGCTTTTTTATAGTAAAAACATCGTCCAGCATTTTTATAGCTAAAAAGCATCATCCAATGCATTTTTTATAATAAAAACATTTACAATACATTTTTATAGTAAAAATCATGTCAATATGCATTTTTATAGCAAAAAATCATTGTCCAATATATTTTTAATAAAATAAAAAACATTTCTAGCATTTTACTAAGACAGAAGAGAGATTAGTTGTGAGAATATGATACTAAAAACAAAAACAAAGCAATCCTTAAATACTAAGGGATCTTCAAGTGCTTTCAACCTGTGTCCATATTTATACCTTTAATCCATTGTAATCCATTACTTATAGAAATAAAACTACAAATTCCACCCCACAGAACGATTTCAAAAGGAATCTTTTTTTTAGAACTAACAGAGAATAGGGAGCTTAATGTTGCATAGTCTTGTCACTAAATTCTAATGTCTTTTTCTAATATCATCATTTTGTTTACTACCACTCCGGGTCAGAGTCGACCTGGGTAATGGTGTTATATACTCATTACCTCGTTTCGTTATATACACAAGAGTTCTTATGATTATATATATATATATATATAGAGAGAGAGAGAGAGAGGAGAGAGAGAGAGAGAGAGAATTGAAGAATAATTAAAGGTCCAATTACCGTCGAACTGGGAAGACAAGGCAGCAAACGGTTGTAACCCAATACAATCCCGAAAGCTACAAAGTCCACTGTAGAATGACAGAGTATATATGAGACTCCACAATGTCATTCAAATCAAGCAGTCAAGCAGCCAATCAGAACTCAAGGAATGAATCACCCAGATTCATGGATGGATCATTCTTGAGTCCTATTTATATCAACTGTCTTGACACTGCTTCAGTTGTACTTAGCTGCTGTTATTTCAAACAACAGTAGGCTAACTGACTTCAGTAGAATCATCAGAGATAACGTAACTTAATTGCTGTTCTCGTCTTAGTCGTCATGTTGAATTCTATCTTGTCTAGTTTTCTCTCCGGCCATGAATGTCTACGTACTTGTCTGTTTCATCTTTATTTCAAAGGGCTTCTTCTGGCTAACTCTTTTCGTCATGCAATTAATTAACGACAAGACGTATTTTCTTGAACAATGACTTTTTTTTTTGTTTTTCGGGGCGTAAAACTGCTACTTCTAGTAAGCGAGTTTCGAACTTCACTCACGCTATTACAATTCAACATTTCGGACTATACATGCGAGGAAGTTATGCTTAAAGTTGGAAGACTTAAAGTAACCTCCCAAGTGGGTACAAGTGTGTAGATTAAAACATTCCGACAATAGGTGTAAAACGATAACAATATTATTCCGTAAGTGACGGGGAAACGCATACAAGACAAAGTATACCAAAACAGATACATACGCTCATGAGAGGAATTACATTCACTTTTCGGACTAATACCCTTGTGTTGTATAGCATCATCGTATATTCCACATCGGGTATATAATTGAGAGAGAGGGAGAGAGAGAGACAGACAGACAGACAGTTGAGACTTACTTATTTGTTACTATATAACATGAGAGAGACTCGGTGATAGAGAGAGACTCAGTGAGAGAGAGAGAGAGAGAGAGGGGGAGGAGAGGGAGAGACAGACAGACAGACAGAAACAGAGTTGAGACTTACTTATTTGTTACTATATAATGAGAGAGACTCAGTGAGAGAGAGAGGGAGGAAGGGAGAGACGACAGACACAGAGTTGAGACTTACTTATTTGTTACTATATAACTGAGAGGACTCGGTGGAGAGAGAGAGACTCAGTGAGAGAGGAGAGGGGGGAAGGAGAGGAGAGACAGACAGACAGACACAGAGTTGAGACTTACTTGTTTGTTACTATATAATTGAGAGAGACTCAGTGAGAGAGAGAGAGACTCAGTGAGAGAGAGAGAGGGGGGGAAGGAGAGGAGAGACAGACAGACAGACAGACACAGAGTTGAGACTTACTTGTTTGTTACTATATAATTGTGAGAGACTCAGTGAGAGAGAGAGACTCAGTGAGAGAGAGAGAGAGGGGGGAAGGAGAGGAGAGACAGACAGACAGACAGACAGACAGACACAGAGTTGAGACTTACTTGTTTGTTACTATATAATTGTGAGAGACTTAGTGAGAGAGAGAGACTCAGTGAGAGAGAGGGGGAAAGGAGAGGGAGAGACAGACAGACAGACACAGAGTTGAGACTTACTTGTTTGTTACTATATAATTGTGAGAGACTTAGTGAGAGAGAGAGACTCAGTGAGAGAGAGGGGGAAGGAGAGGGAGAGACAGACAGACAGACACAGAGTTGAGACTTACTTGTTTGTTACTATATAACAACACGCTACCACACAGATTATGCAACACCTAGGAAAAAGACATTCATTAGAGAGAGAGAGAGAGAGAGAGAGAGAGAGTTGAGATTTACTTGTTTGTTATTTCTTCCTTTACTGCTTCTCCTGAATCTGTCTGTTTCATCTTTATTCTAAACACGCGGTATATAATTGAGAGAGAGAGAGAGAGAGAGAGAGAGAGAGAGAGGCTGATATTGATGATGATGATGATGAAAGTAATAACCATCCTTCTTCCAAATGATATAGAGCGGGTGACATTTAAAGAGAGAGAGAGAGACTTATTTGTTTGTTACTTCTTCCTTTACTGCTTCTGCTGAATCTGTCTGTTTCATCTTTATTTCTAAGCCTTCTTCTGGGCTAACTCTTTTCGTCATGCAATTAATTAACTACAAGACTTATTTTCTTGAACAAGACTATTTGCTCATCGCGCGAAGCTGAGTCAGCCATCCTTTAGGATACGTCTATCCTACGTCACATCTCAGCTGCAACTGAGGACCTAACTAGTTCTCACGTGACGTGCGGGTTTTTCAACTGTCCAGTGATTTTCTATTTCGTGATGTGAAAAAAAACCGGACCCGCAGAATTACAGGGTGTTGCTAATAATCTATGCTACTACATAGATTATGCAACAATGGTAATTAAGGGGTACTCTACACCCTCCAGAGCCCCCTCTCTGGGCCTCACCCAGGTACAGTTTAGTGTCATTCTCCGGGGCCCCAGCCCTTTGGGGGAAGAATACAATCACTTGACAGCTGGGCTAATAAATATGCATACCGAATGTTTAGCTCTGGCAATTGTTTCTTATATAGATAGACATACAAACCTTTCCCAATAATTGATATAAATGATAAATTGATATAAATTATATATATATATATATATAATTGATATAATTGATATAAAGAGAATTTTTATATATATTTATATATCTAGTAGATACACTTCTTTAAGACCGGGTTAGCTCATTCGATCGAGCGTTCGGCTAGAAACCACAGGTTCCTAGTTCGATACCGGCCCTCACCAACTTAGCGTATGAGTAGCACAGTGCGGTAACGTAAGGAGCTAATGGTAGGTGTGGCGCTCCACCTCAGATGCAAAAACATCTCCTTGGTCTAGCGCTAGTAAAAAGGGGATAGACTCCCTCGCTGATTGGCTGATACCGACTTTAGGCACCCCGACGACTTTACTTTATATATATATATATATATATATATATCAGTATACCCATAGCTATCTATTTCAGTATAACTCATTCTCTCTGTCTATATATCTATCTATACCAGTATACTCATTATCTATCTAACTATCTATCTATTCCAGTATACACATATCAATCAATCTATATATCTATTCTCAGTATTTCCATACCTATCTATCAACCAATGTATCTATCTATTTCAGTTTGTTAATATCTTATCTATATCTGTTCATATCTATCTATCTCATCAATCTATCTCAATTTGTTTATATATACGTCTTATCCTTACTTTCAATCCTCATAATTCAACAAGCTGAGATATTTTTATTCATTTCTTTTGAGAAACCGAATATATGTCCATAAATCCTGCACAAAAGCCCCTATATATGTAAATACGTAGATATTCATTTGCATAATCATCCGTAGAGATATAAATACCTAATAGTTAATACACACACACACACACACACACACACACACACTTCCATATTATGTATGAATGTATATATGTATGTGTATGTGAGTATAGATATTTTAACAATATGAATATATATATATATATATATATATATATATATATATATAATATATATGTGTGTGTGTGTGTGTGTGGATATATACACTGCGAAAATATTTATGTAAATGATTGATATATAAATACACACACACACACATATATATATAATATATATATAATGTACGTATACATACGTAAATATTTGTATATCTATATATGTATATAAAATATATAAACTATTATAAATACGTAAATAATTGTATATATATATATATATATAACTATATATACTTATAAATATATATATGTAAAAACTATATATATTATAAACTATATGTATACAACATATATATGTAAAAGCTATATATAATATATATATATATATATATATATATACATATAAATATATATATGCATATATATAACTATATATATACATATATACTATTTATATATATATACATATTATATATATAAACTATATATAATATAAAAACTATATATATACATATATAAAGTATATATGTATACATAATATATAAACTAAACTATATATATATATATATATATATATATATATATATATAAACTAAGCTATTAATATAAACTATATATCATATATATATATAATATTATATATATATAAAACATAAGCATATATATAAACTATATATACATTATATATATACATAACTAAACTATATATACATATATATATATACATAAACTAAACTATATATACATATATAATATAATAAACTAAACTATATATACATATATATATATATACAAAACTAAACTATATATACAATATATATATATACATAAACTAAACTATATATAATATAATATATAACATAACTAAACTATATACATATAATATATATATACATAAACTACTATATATACATATATATATATATACATAAACTAAACTATATATACATATATAATAAACTATACTATATATACATATATACATAAACTATATTATATATACATATATATACATAAACATATATTATATATCAATATATACATAAACTATATATATATATATATAAACTATATATATATATAATATTATATATATAAACTATATATACATATATACATAAACTATATATATATAATATATATATATAAAACTATATATACATATATATATATATATATAACTATATATACATATATATATATGAATTTTCTTTGCTAATTATGTATGTACGCTCATCCATCAATTTCTTCTCGAACAAAAGATTTCATTTTTTTTTCCCATGGTTCCGCAATTCTCGCAACTTCACGCCAGTTCCCCTTTTTTTCCCACAACTTTCTCGACATATTTACGTCATTCATTTTCTCCTGTTGATGTCATAAGACTGGAATGGATTTGCACGCTCAGTAAACTTTGAGGTTCTTTTTTTTGTTGTTATTTTCAGGTTTTGTTTCTTTCTTTCAACACTTTCAACAAACAACACTTTCCTTCAGTCGTTTTTCTCTCTCTTTGGTTATTAGCCAAAGGAGAGAGAAAAAAAAACGACTGAAGGAAAGTGTTGTTTGTTGAAAGTGTTTGAAAGAAAAGAAACAAAACCTGAAATAACAACACAAAAAAAAGGAACTCAAGTTTACTGAGCGTGCAAAATCCATTTTCCAGTCTTATGACATCAACAGGAGAAAATGAATGACGTAAATATGTCGAGAAAGTTGTGGGAAAAAAAGGGGAACTGCGTGAAGTTGCGAGAATTGCGGAACCATGGGAACAAAAAATGAAATCTTTTGTTCGAGAAGAAATTGATGGATGAGCGTACATACATAATTAGCAAAGAAAATTCATATATATATATGTATATATAGTTTATATATATATATATATAGTATATATAGTTTATATATATATATATATATATAGTTATGTATATATGTATATATATATATATATATATTTATATATATATATAGTTTATATTATATATAGTTTATGTATATATGTATATATATATAGTTTATGTAATATGTATATATTATATATATATGTATATATATATATATATATATGTATATATAGTTTATATATATATATATATATGTATATATAGTTATATATATATATATGTATATATGTTTATAGTATAGTTATATGTATATATATATATATGTATATATAGTTTAGTTTATGTATATATATATATATGTATATATAGTTTAGTTTATGTATATATATATGTATATATAGTTTAGTTTATGTATATATATATATGTATATATTATATAGTATATATATATATATATATATATGTATATATAGTTTATATATATAGCTTAGTTTATATATATATATATATTTATATATATATATATATATATATATATATATTTATATTATATATATATATATATATATATATATATATAGTTTATATATATGTATACATATAATATATATTATATATATATATATATAGTTTATATATATATATATAATATATAAATAGTATATATGTATATATATAGTTTATATATATGCATATATAGTTTATATGATATATATATATATATATATATATATATATAGCTTTTACATATATATGTGTATACATATAGTTTATATATATATAGTTTTTACATATATATATTTATAAGTATATATAGTTATATATATATATATATATACAATTATTTACGTATTTATATATAGTTTATATATATTTATATACATATATAGATATACAAATATTTACGTATGTATACGTACAATTATATATATATATATATATATATGTGTGTGTGTGTGTATTTATATATCAATCATTTACATAAATATTTTCGCAGTGTATATATCCACACACACACACACACACATATATATATATATATATATATATATATATATATATTATATATTCATTGTTAAAATATCTATACTCACATACACATACATATATACATTCATACATATATATGAGAGTGTGTGTGTGTGTGTGTGTGTGTGTGTGTATTAACTATTAGGTATTTATATCTCTACGGGATGATTATGCAAATGAATATCTACGTATTTACATATATAGGGGCTTTTGTGCAGGAATTTATGGAAACAATATATTCGGTTTCTCAAAAGAAATGAATAAAATATCTCAGCTTGTTGAATTATGAAGGATTGAAAGTAAGGATAAGACGTATATATAAACAAATTGAGATAGATTGATGAGATAGATAGATATGAACAGATATAGATAGATATTAACAAACTGAAATAGATAGATACATTGGTTGATAGATAGGTATGGAAATACTGAGATAGATATATAGATTGATTGATATGTGTATACTGGAATAGATAGATAGTTAGATAGATAATGAGTATACTGGTATAGATAGATATATAGACAGAGAGACATGAGTATACTGAAATAGATAGCTATGGGTATACTGATATATATATATATATATATATATATAAAGTAAAGTCGTCGGGGTGGCCTAAAGTCGGTATCAGCCAATCAGCGAGGGAGTCTATCCCCTTTTTACTAGCGCTAGACCAAGGAGATTGTTTTTGCATCTGAGGTGGAGCGCCACACCTACCATTAGCTCCTTACGTTACCGCACTGTGCTACTCATACGCTAAGTTGGTGAGGGCCGGTATCGAACTAGGAACCTTGTGGTTTCTAGCCGAACGCTCGATCGAATGAGCTAACCCGGTCCTTAAAGAAGTGTATCTACTAGATATATAAATATATATAAAAAAATTCTCTTTATATCAATTTATATCAATTATATATATATATATATATAATTTATATCAATTATATCATTTATATCAATTATTGGGAAAGGTTTGTATGTCTATCCTATATAAAGAAACAATGCAGAGCTAACAAATTCGGTATGCATATTTATTAGGCCCAGCTGTCAAGTGATTGTATTCTTCCCCCAAAAAGGGGTGGGGCCCCGGAGAATGACACTAAACTGTACCTGGTGGTGAGGCCCCAGAGGGGGGCTCTGGAGGGTGTAGAGTACCCCTTAATTACCATTGTTGCATAATCTATGTAGTAGCATAGATTATTAGCAACACCCTGTAATTCTGCGGGTCCGGTTTTTTTTCACATCACGAAATAGAAAATCACTGGACAGTTGAAAACCCGCACGTCACGTGAGAACTAGTTAGGTCCTCAGTTGCAGCTGAGATGTGACGTAGGATAGACGTATCCTAAAGGATGGCTGGACTCAGCTTCGCGCGATGAGCAAATAGGTCTTGTTCAAGAAAATAAGTCTTGTAGTTAATTAATTGCATGACGAAAAGAGTTAGCCCAGAAGAAGGACCTTAGAAATAAAGATGAAACAGACAGATTCAGCAGAAGCAGTAAAGGAAGAAGTAACAAACAAATAAGTCTCTCTCTCTCTCTTTAAATGTCACCCGCTCTATATCATTTGGAAGAAGGATGGTTATTACTTTCATCATCATCATCATCAATATCAGCCTCTCTCTCTCTCTCTCTCTCTCTCTCTCTCTCTCAATTATATACCCGATGTTTAGAATAAAGATGAAACAGACAGATTCAGGAGAAGCAGTAAAGGAAGAAATAACAAACAAGTAAATCTCAACTCTCTCTCTCTCTCTCTCTCTCTCTCTCTAATGAATGTCTTTTCCTAGGTGTTGCATAATCTGTGTGGTAGCGTGTTGTTATATAGTAACAAACAAGTAAGTCTCAACTCTGTGTCTGTCTGTCTGTCTCTCCCTCTCCTTCCCCCTCTCTCTCACTGAGTCTCTCTCTCTCACTAAGTCTCTCACAATTATATAGTAACAAACAAGTAAGTCTCAACTCTGTGTCTGTCTGTCTGTCTCTCCCTCTCCTTTCCCCCTCTCTCTCACTGAGTCTCTCTCTCTCACTAAGTCTCTCACAATTATATAGTAACAAACAAGTAAGTCTCAACTCTGTGTCTGTCTGTCTGTCTGTCTGTCTGTCTCTCCTCTCCTTCCCCCTCTCTCTCTCTCTCACTGAGTCTCTCTCTCTCACTGAGTCTCTCACAATTATATAGTAACAAACAAGTAAGTCTCAACTCTGTGTCTGTCTGTCTGTCTCTCTCCTCTCCTTCCCCCCCTCTCTCTCTCACTGAGTCTCTCTCTCTCTCACTGAGTCTCTCTCAATTATATAGTAACAAACAAGTAAGTCTCAACTCTGTGTCTGTCTGTCTGTCTCTCCCTCTCCTTCCCCCCCTCTCTCTCTCACTGAGTCTCTCTCTCTCACCGAGTCTCTCTCAGTTATATAGTAACAAATAAGTAAGTCTCAACTCTGTGTCTGTCTGTCTCTCCCTCTCCTTCCCCTCTCTCTCTCACTGAGTCTCTCTCAATTATATAGTAACAAATAAGTAAGTCTCAACTCTGTTTCTGTCTGTCTGTCTGTCTCTCCCTCTCCTCCCCCTCTCTCTCTCTCTCTCTCTCACTGAGTCTCTCTCTATCACCGAGTCTCTCTCAGTTATATAGTAACAAATAAGTAAGTCTCAACTGTCTGTCTGTCTGTCTCTCTCTCTCCCTCTCTCTCAATTATATACCCGATGTTGGGAATATACGATGATGGCTATACAACACAAGGGTATTAGTCCGAAAGTGAATGTAATTCCTCTCATAGAGCGTTATGTATCTGTTTTGGTATATCTTTGTCTTGTATGCGTTTCCCCGTCACTTACGGAATAAATATTGTTATCGTTTTACACCTTTGTCGGAATGTTTTTATCTACACACTTGTACCCACGTTGGGAGGTTACTTTAAGTCTTCCAACTTTAAGCATAACTTCCTCGCATGTTATAGTCCGAAAGTGAATGTAATAGCGTGAGTGAAGTTCGAACTCGCTTACTAGGAAGTAGCAGTTTGTTACGCCCCCGAAAAACAAAAAAAAAGTCTTGTTCAAGAAAATACGTCTTGTCGTTAATTAATTGCATGACGAAAAGAGTTAGCCCAGAAGAAGCCCTTTGAAATAAAGATGAAACAGACAAGTACGTAGACATCATGGCCGGAGAGAAAACTAGACAAGATAGAATTCAACATGACGACTAGACGAGAACAGCAATTAAGTTACGTATCTCTGATGATTCTACTGAAGTCAGTTAGCCTACTGTTGGTTTGAATAACAGCAGCTAAGTACAACTGAAGCAGTGTCCAAGACAGTTGATATAAATAGGACTCAAGAATGATCCATCCATGAATCTGGGTGATTCCATTCCTTGAGTTCTGATTGGCTGCTTGACTGCTTGATTTGAATGACATTGTGGAGTCTCATATATACTCTGTCATTCTACAGTGGACTTTGTAGCTTTCGGGATTGTATTGGGTTACAACCGTTTGCTGCCTTGTCTTCCCAGTTCGACGGTAATTGGACTTTAATTATTCTTCAATTCTCTCTCTCTCTCTCTCTCTCTCTCTCTCTCTCTCTATATATATATATATATATATATCATAAGAACTCTTGTGTATATAACGAACGAGGGTAATGAGTATATAACACCATTACTCCCAGGTCGACTCTGACCCGGAGTGGTAGTAAACAAAATGATGATATTAGAAAAAGACATTAGAATTTAGTGACAAGACTATGCAACATTAAGCTCCCTATTCTCTGTTAGTCTAAAAAAAA